>JBDJHY010243347.1:0-10802 GCA_039654485.1 Withania somnifera
CCTTGTTGATCTATTTTAGTGGTTCATTTGACATTGACATCGGGTCTTGGGTGTGTTCCGCAATTCCTTATTTCTTTTCATTTTCTTTTGCATTAATTGTAGTAGTCCTCCACTTCAGCTACGGACTACGGGGTTTGGTTCTCCTATTGGTGGTATAGTAGGTGCCATGATGATTCAAGAAATCGGGTCGTGACACTAATAGATCAATTACTATATTAGTGGAGATGAGAGATGCCTTCCTTGAGCAATTTTTCGCACCGTAATAAATGAAGCAACTCAGAGATATGATTATCAATTTCAGACAGATCCGAGGTGATGCATTGCATGCAGCCTAGATGATATTTAAGCTAAGGATGAAACAGTGTATTAATCATGGACTATTAGAGATCTATATCAAGGAGGTATTTTACAAAACCTTGAATTTGTCTACCAAGACGAAAGCTGATACATACATGGGAGGATCACTCATGGAGCAGACGTTTGAGTACATTACTAATAAGCTTGATAAAGTGAATAAAAAAATAGATCTTGGCAAGCTCGAGAGTCTAATTTTGGTGATTGGATTAATGCTATTGTGATGTAGTGGAATAAAGGAAGAGAGAAGATGACTGTGATCTTGAAATAGCACTTGTTCACACATAAGTTGATTTGCTTACTAAATAGTTATTATCCAAAGTCAACGTTATGGACACTAATGAAAAGGATACTTCTTATGAAGACTACTATACAAATACAAAGGAAGAGGCAAAGTTTATGAATTAGATGAGGCGTTAACTAGCTGGTAACCAATGTTGGAATCATTGTGATCATGATGAATGGAATAAGGTGACTGCAAAAGACATGATTATTAAAGGGATGATTATCAAAGAGATGGTAATCACAGATCTAAGGGTTTGTATGTACCCCTTAAGGGCAAAGATAGAGAATAGGGTGGATGTTTCAGATTCAAAAAGATCTTGAGTAGCTAGTGGAGTAGGATGAGTCCTCCTACAAGGGGATTAAAGATGTTAAAAGTGACCTTGCCAAAGTCACACAACTTGTTGATTCACACTCCACTTCTATCAAATAGTTGGAGACTCAGTTGGCCCAACTTTCTTCTATAAAGAATTAGAGGAAGAAAGGGATTTCCCGAGTGACACTATTGTTAACCCAAGAATAATGTTAGTTGTCTAGCTATCACTACTAGGAGTGGCAAGTTAACTGCATACCTACCGTGACCTATTATTGATGTTGAGGAGAATGTTGAGTAAGAAGTAGCTGTACTTAGACTTGAAGAACATAGAAACTCATCTGATAGAACTATCTATAAATGAGACACCTATTTTTGAGTTGAAGGCACTTCTCTCCCATTTGTGCTATGTATTTCTCAGATCTAGAAAAACACTTCCAGTGATAGTTGTGGTATATTTGAGAGAGACACATATTGAGGATTTGATTTTAGCCTTAAGGAGATTTTAAAGGGCCATTGCATGGTCTACTAGACATTATCAGAATTTCACCCGAAATTTGCACGCTCAAGATCCAACTGGAACCTAATGTTATCCCGAGTATTGAGCACTAGAGGTGTATTAACCCACCTATGCAAGAAGTAGTCAAGAAAGACATTATTAAGTGATCAGATACTAGGGTAGTCCATCCTATCAATGATAGTCGGTGGGTCATCCTGGTTTTGTGTATGCCAATGAAAGTGGAATTACAGTCGTCCCTAATAAGAATAAGGAGATTATATCAATGAGGCCAGTGACTGGTTGGAGCATATGTGTATATTATAGAAAACTCAATGCAGGGATGCAAAAAAGGCCACTTCCCCTTGGCATTCATGGATCAAATTCTAGATAGACTGGCATTGAGGGGTTGGTATTTCTTTCTAGATGGGTATTCAAGATATAACAAAACTTCCATTACGTCGGAGGACCAAGAAAAAACACCACTTTAACCTATCCATATGGCATACTTCTTTCAAATGGATGTCATTCTGGCTTTACAATGTGCCTACCACTTTATAGAAAATTTATTAGTTGTAGGGAATCATTCAATGATGGTATGACTCATATGTCCAGAGTATAGATAGGTGCGAGCACAAAAATGTGGTTCTCAACTAGAAAAAAATGTCACTTCGTGATTGGTGAAGGTATTGTGCTTGGCACAAAATTTCAGCAAAGGGTATTGAAGTTGATAGAGCTAAAGTGGATATTATTGCCAGGTTGTCAACCATAATTTCATTCAACGAATTTCTTAGGCATGCCAAATTTTATAAATGATTCATCAAAGGCTTTTTTATTGCACACCCAATGTGCAAGGTCTTAGAAAAAGAAAAAAAAAATGAAATTTGTATTTGGTGATACATGTTGGAAGGCATTCGCGTGACTTAAGAATAAATTTTTGACTACCCCTATTATAGTTGCACCAGATTGGTCATTTCTATTAGAAGTTACATGTGACACTAGCAGAGTGGTTCTAGGAGAAGTTTAAGACAAAAGATTGAAAAAATGTTCCATTCTATATACTACACTAGCATGGCCATGAATCTTGCCAGAAGAACTACACGGTAACTAAGCAAGAGTAATTGATTGTGGTCTTTCCCTTTGAAAAAATTTGGGATTATTTGTTAAACATGAAGGTGATTATTCACACTGACCATTCATACCTGAAGTACTTGATGACTAAAAAGTATGCAAAATCGAGGTTGATTCGATGGATACTATTGCTAATTCGACTTTGAGGTAGTGGATAAAAAGGGTTAAGACAATCAGGTTGCGGATCACTTGTCTAGACTATAGGGGGAAATATTGTGTCTGAGGAGCTTGACCTAGATGATTCCTTTCCAGATGAGCAACTTTTGGTGGCATCACATGATTTGATTCCTTGGTGGGAAGATTATGCTTTTTTCCTTTCCTCAAACATTGTTCCTAAAGATATGAATTTCCATGAGAAAAAGAAGTTCATTGATAAGGTGAGGAAATACTCCTTGATGAGCCCTATATATTTAGGGTGTGTGCCAACAATATTATTCTGAGGTGTGTCCAGAGGCTTAGATGATGGTTATTTTGGAGGCTTGCCATGCATCACCTATTGAGGGGTCACCATAGAAAAATTTGGATTGTTTGCAAAGTCTTGTAATGTGGGTACTACTGTCCCACCATATACTAAAATGCTTATGATTTTGCTATAGCTTATGATCTGTGCCAGAGGAATGGGGACATGTCTAGGAAGCATGAGCTTCCTTTTACCTCGATTATGGAGATAGAGCTATTTGATATATGGGGTATAGATTTCATGGGCCTATTTGTTAGTTCACATGGCATGAAGTATATTCTTGTTGCTGTTGACTATGCTTCGAAGTGATGGAAGTTGTTGATCTTCCATAGAATAATGGAAAGAGTGTAATTTTATTTCTCAAAAGGAATATCTTTTCAAGATTCGGTACTCCTAGGGAAATCATCAGTTGTGGAGGCTCTCACTTTTACAATAGACTTTTTTTCTTTATTGGGTAAGTATGGGGTGAACCACAGAGTGGAAATACCATACCATCCCTAGACTAGTGGAAAAGTGGAGGTCTCTAATAGGGAGATAAATACCATCTTTAAAAAAACTATTAATGCATGTAGGAAGGATTGATCTAGAATACTTGATGATGCTTTATTGGAATACCAAATAGCCTACAAAATGCCAATTAGAATGTCCCTGTACTAGCTTATCTATGGAAAAGGATGTCACTTACCTATTGAATTGGAGCATAAGGCCATGTGGGCCTTGAAGAGATGAATCTAGATTTAAATAAGGCCTCTGAATTGAGGCTAGATCATCTTAACATACTTGATGAGTTTAGGCTGAGAGTTTATGAGAATGCTGCACTGTACAAAGAAAGAACTAAGTTATATCATGATTGGAAGATTCAAAAGAGCAATTTCAGTCCTGGTGATAAGGTCCTACTATTTAATTCTAGACTTTGATTATTCCCAAGTAAGTTGAAGTCTAGGTGGTCTGGACCGTTTACTGTGACACAAGTTTTTCCGTGTGGTGTAATTAAACTTCCTATGGGGAATGGGCTCAAGTTCAAGGTGAATGGAAAATGGGTTAAGCTATACATTGGAGCTCTGGAGGCAGTGAGAGTTGTCGAGGAGCTCACTCTCGGTGAATTATAAGTAGTCAAAGATCCTGTATTGTGCCATGATGTTAAATCAGGAACTACTTGGAAGAAAACCCAAGGTTTGTAAATGTAATAGATATGGGTTTTTTGGTAATTATTTGTTCACGGGTTCAGGTACTTTGGTGTGAAAGAGAATGCAAAAATTATGTGAGAGTGACCCCCCCATGAGCCTATTAATGGATCATACGAAAGTCCCATAGCCCGTGGGGTGGCTCGTGCAGCTAAACAAGAAAAATCCTAGGGCCATACGATAAGGGGTACAAACCATATGCCTCTTGCATAGATTTTACCTCCTGTTGTGGCCCCAGTTAAGTTCCTTTGATTCTAGAATTTAGTAAGTGTGCATCACACGAGTCGTACCACTAAATAACATATCGTGTCAATCATGACTCAGTTCCTTAGAAAAGGTTGTGTTTCTTCAAGGTGGTATGGACCTTTGCACGATCCATGGATCTTCCATACGGACCTTGTAGGGGCCCGTACCCTAAACACTTAATTTATTTTGGAAATATCTAGAAGGTCAAAGAGGTGTACAACCAACACTAGAAATTCCTACCCCTATCACGGCCCGTATCTCGGCCCTTCATGAACAAACTTGTATGTTTTTAGTTTAGTTTTTGTTTTTTGTTTTCAACTAATGCTGTTGTGACTAATTTCTTGATAGGTACATTGGATCCAAAAGTATGCAAAAAGTCAGGAAAATCTCAACCTACCCCTCTTCTTCCAAGCATGATGTTTCAGAAGATGACAACCCACAATATAATAGGTACCAGGTTAATTATAGAGTATGGGTTTCTCCATATGAGATCTGACATATTATATACTAAGAAAAAACTATGGAGGAAACTATTCAAGAATTAGTTGATATTTAATCTTCTCTGGCCTAGTCTAAAAAGAACGAAAAGGGTGCTAATGATAATGACCAAGCAGATGCAGTAGCCTAAAGCTCGGGTGATGGGGTAGAAGAGGAGGATGGTAAAGATGCAGTGACATAGCAAGATGATATTACTGCTCCAGAGACTATAGATGATGGTTCTGATAAGCTAGGAATGGATCAACATTTTCTATCTTTGATAAGAGAGATATGGATGACCATGGGTTCCAAAAAGTTATATAATGATGGGCTTGAGTGCAAGAAAGGTGGGAAGAAAAAAAGGGTTTGTTGAGGAACCTAAGCTGTATTGATAACCTAGGTGTTGTCTAGAGGTTAATCAACTATTCAACCGATTGCAGTGGAGATGGATTGCTGAAACTGCTGAGTATTACTCGCCCGACCATATTTATGAGTTCCATTCAAACTAAGTGGAGATGATGTTCAATGCCATAAGGGTAAAGTCAGAGAATAAAAAGAGGAAGGTTTCACAGCATATGTACCCATTGGATAAAGTCTGAGTTTGAGGTTATTTGGTTTACATTTCGGAGACTACTAGCCAACAGTTTTTGTTCATTCTTAAGATGACACTGTCGACATTAACTGCTGCATTTGATTATCATATGCAGAAGGTGAGAGATGAGTCCCAGAGAAAAATATGTCCATTAGGGCAGATCTCTAGTATGGATTGCACTAGCTGGTGCTAATGCACCATGGGTCACTTTGAGATAAATATAACTAAGTCTTCTTTGATGTTTCCTGCTAATGTATTGTGGCTAATGGTAGGGACCTGATTGAGAACGATCTAGAATGATACTACCCTTGAAATTGAGCGTGCCATGTTATTTTTGGGTATTAAGGAGGTTTACATTAGTAGTGTATCACGAATCATTGCATCAGAGATTAGAGACCGTTCCATAGTTGAGGGTACTACTTTTTTTTCTAGGTATATTACATAATATTATAAGGGACGTTGGTGTCCCGATGTGTAAAGATCTTGACATGATAAAAAGGTTGAAGTTGAAATCCAATATCACCTTGATAAAGAATGTGAATAATCTAGTAGCGAGGGCAAGAGTGTTACTTTGTATACCTGCAGTGTAGGCAGCTATGTAGTTGATTGTATGATAGGCTCCATTGCTCATTATTGGGGTGCCTACTCCTATTGGGGAACCTCTATACGAGCCTGCAACTATTTTTCCCTAGGGCAAGGTCCCTTCTAAGACTGCAGCCTAGCTTGACCTTCCAGAGTCATCCAACGCCGGACTCGAGTTTGTAGCACCTGAGTCTATAGTTCCCCATATTCAACTTCAAAGTATAGAGCGGTATCTATTTCTTATGATTTCTTGGTATCCCTAGTTGAGAAACAACACACCATATAGGCTCATCTCAATCAGGTCATAGAGAACATGATACCTATTATTCAACAGAAGGCTCGAGATATAGAGGATGAACTCTGAATTGAGAAGCATACAAAGTTAAATTTTATAAATACTCAGATTGATAGTCTCGAAGCACATATTAATGATAGACTACAACCATTACAAGCCCCTAATTTTGAGATTATACATGTGAGATAGTTTATTTATAGGATGATATGGCCAAGATCTACACCAGACCTGGCTTTCCGCTGTAAGCATCCAGGGCCCTTATGGACCTACTATATAGACCGGTGACCCTCTTCCACATTTGAGATATTAACTGGCCGTGCTAAGGGAAAGTATCCACATGATGGCAAGGAGGAGGAGGAGGAGGAGGAGGAGGAGGAGGAGGAGGAGGATATGGCTACTTTAGCTAAGATACATCATTGAGCAGAGAGACGAGCCATGGCTGAGTCTAGACAGATATATGATCAGCACTGAGCTCAGATTCCTAGTTAGATTTTTGGCCCAGCAGGTTTGGGCCTTCTCTAGTGTTGATGTTGTACGACCACGACCACGACCACGACCATGACCACGACCATGACCATGACCATGACCACCATATGTTCCATTCATCTCCAATCAGCCTACATCTGTACCTCCGCTCACCTTTCAATCTAGTTTACTAAAGGTTGCTACACCAGTGCCACCTAGCACTAACACTGTTTCTATAGGAGATGATACTTTGGGAGAGCCACATCATTAAAAACACCACCCATTGGTGGTTCCAATCGTTGATACTTATCTCAATACTTAGGGTTGTCTCAAGTATGTTCTAACCCTCTAATCTTTATTTCTGGAGTTCATGATAGTGTGTAGGGGACTATCCAATTAATTCTATTGGTGTGGGGCATTCTGCCTATTTGTGGGTTTTTCTTGTTGTATTTTCCCCATAAGTGATTTTTGTCATAGTAACTGACATGTTTAGGATTTTTATTTTTGTTTTATGTTTTATCTGTTTCATATAATTATAGGGTGTATTACGGTATTTGTAGCCTCTTTCTGTTATAAGTGTTAAAATTGCACATGGTTTTAATTGTTGATATTGAATATAAAACTTTAACCCCTTGAAAAATTTTGGTTTTTGATGTGGATACCATTTTTGTGATAAGTTGAGCCTTAGGATCATTTTATGACATTGTAGATATTGGCCTGTCGACTAGGACTTAACTTACAACTTGCATTCACCAACTGATATTAGATAGTCTAGCTAGATTCCATGAGAGAGTAAGGTTATATGTTTCCTAGTCTTATGTTTGTGTACTACCTAGAAATTGACCGGTTAGTCACACCAAAGGTCATTGGGTAGTTGGTTAGGAAAGGATCATAGAACCTTTTATTTTATTTAGTCCACTTTATCCTAAAAATCCTACCAAATGAAATATGTATCCCTTGATCTCCATTTGAGTTTGACTTTTCTTGTTTAGCCATGTTAACCTTCCTATTCCAATATTAGACTTCTCTCTTTTGTCCCTAATTCCTCCAAGGGCACACACCTAAAAATCAGGCTAAAATCCTAAGTTGAGGGTGAATATAATAAGGGTGGAAACAAATAATGTAAAAAAAGTCAAAATTGGAGTTGAATAAGTAATAAAATTAGGTGTGTGTAAAAGAAAAAAAGAAAAGAAAAAATGCTGAAAAAGATAAAAGTTGAATGAAAGAGAGAAGAAAAGAGGAAAAAGAAAAAAGAACTGCACTTATAGCACTAAAGGAAGAATATGGGAAAAAGGAATAACAATAAAAAATAGGTGGAGTAAATAACATAGTGCCAAGGATGGTTCATCACTATTTCCCAAAATATACCACACCCAAGATTGAGCCTACTTACAAGCCAAAGAGTCTTATAGTGATCCTAATCCAAATGTATGAAAGCCTAGGGGTTGAAAATAAGGGCAAGCCTATGGTATGTGTACATGCACTTGGTTGACTTCTTTGTAAGAGTGAGCGCACTAGAATAGTCCTAAATTTGAATTTGATTCAATGTGAAAGGGGCTTGTTTGTTGGTTGGGTCATTGTATCTAATGTATATACTACTGCCTGTTAGTATTATAATGCCATTCTTAGATCACAAGGTGTTAGTTTGAGTGAATTGGTAATACACGACTGGTTTTTTGAAAGTGTAATTGAGGAGTGATTTGATAAAGATCTACATTTTAGATAATTGGGATGCTATACTTTTTCTAGTATCATTTGTACTATATGTCCTTTTTGTGTTTTGTTTTGTCTCTTAAGGACAAGAAATATTTCTAAGTTAAGAGTATTGATGTGCAGGGAATTTACGGCACTATCGATGCCTAAAACAAATGATTTTCTATTGTTCTTAAAAAATATTTGTAAGTTTAATGTGTTTTTCAGTATTTGTTGGGAATTTTTTTATCAGAAGACAATAGGAGGAAAATCTAAAAAATTAACCAAATTGTGGGCTGAACGGACACCCCCATGGATCGTGCATTAGAGGCACGGGTTGTGGGATAACCCTTTTGAATAAGTCCTTCAAGGACATGCTATTATTGGGATTTTAAAAGAGTTTGAAAATGTACATCCATGATCGACTATATGGGTCGCGCTTCAATGGCATGGACCATACCAGTGTCTATTTAAAATGTCTTGAGGCTTATGCCAACAATCTGAAGATGCAAGTGAGTTTTCAAAGGAAGTTGGTACAGAGACTCTAAAACCTTTATGTTAAAATAGTTATATTTAGTCAAAATTTGGGAGTATCAAGTCTCAAAATGGAATTCCATCAGTTCCACTAGCTCTGCATTGTGAAATTTAGTCTAGGAGAACCTTCATTTTTAGTTTTAGGCCTTTCATGGTAACTGTAGTCCATTTGATGAGATGGAGTTGAGTTTTAAGGCTAAATTTTGACTTTGGTCAACATTTAATGTTGGATGCTTATATGTGGATTTCATTGATTTCATTGGATTAGGGAGATCATTTATGGTCTAGAAATGGTTTGAATTGTTTTTTGAAGGTTTGAGGTGCATATTGATATTTTAAAGTAAAGTTTATATTTTATAAAACCATTGTGTATACCGGGTTGACAAGAACTTGGTATGATTCCATTGAGTCCATAATATAATTTACACATATATAGTTTATCCATACGGGGTTCAGAATGAATCCTGAAAGACCATTTGAAATAAGGCTAAAATTGAAAGTTGTTGTCAGGTGGTCGTATGAAGTCATCCGAGCCAATATACAGGCCATATGAAATCATTTGAGCCAAGGGTTTCCTCCATACAACTCAGATGATGGCATAGAGGCTGTATGGGTGTCCATACCAGTGAATTTGGAAATTCCCCCATATTATTATGAGGGGCAATATAGTGTTTTTACATGGTTTTAAACCCATATATATGTTTTGCAAGATATTTTCCTACCATTTTGAGTTCTAAAACCCTCTTCAAACATCTTTGGGAGATTGTTCTCTTTGGAGAAAGACTTTGTGATTAAGTTTTCAAGAATTAAACTCTTTGTAAGATTTTTCGTCCAATTACTTGTTATTTTCGAGTTTACGAATATGGTTCATCTTTATTTCTTGATTTTGGTTAGTTTTACTTTGGGATTTTGAGACCCAAACTTTTAGTTGAAAATTTTGGATTTTGATTGACAAATTAAATTCGATTTTGAATGAAACTTGATATTTGAGTTTTCCAAAGTATGGCCTAACTTGAATTTCATAGAAATTATTGTATTTTGAAATGAGTTTTTGGACTTGGAATTTTGGGTGAATTTTGTACTAGGTTTTGTCACGACCTAATTTCACGGATCATGATGGCAACCTACTATACCACCAGTAGGAGAACCAAACCCCGTAATCCTTAGCTGAAGCGGAGGTCTACTACATTAAATATGGAAGAATATCAAAAGTCAAAAATAAAATAATAAACTTTGCAGAATTAATTAAGAAAGTATTAACCACCCAAAATTCGGTATCAGTGTCAAATGAACCACTAAGTAAAGAATCATAAAACTAAAGAAAATATAGTATCAACATGTCTCAGAAATACAATGGAGATCAATAAAACATTAGTCTGGAGAGAAGTAGGAACAAGCTGGATGCCAAGCTCACCCTGAATCTCCGATATGAATAGAATCCAATGGAACAGCTATCTGTATATCACAAGCGGAAACCTGTACTCGAATCTGTACAAGTGCAAGTGTAGTATGAGTACAAGTTGCCAAAGCAACCCGTACTCAGTAGGCTTCGAAGGCCCACCGAGCGTATACCAATAATAAATGTAGTAAATAACAAAGTACAATAAGAAGGATCAAAAAAATAAATAGTACAATACAGGAAAACTAGCAACTCAAGTACGAAACAAGTGTCACATAGACTGATAGTGCTAGCTAATCA
>JBDJHY010243358.1:0-20372 GCA_039654485.1 Withania somnifera
AGGAATTTAAGATATTTCTCAACCGAGGTTCCAGGGATCCGAACTATCAGTCCCAGGAAGTCATAAATGACTTGGGGCAACTGCTGAAATTCTCTATGATGTAAGATGTCATGTATTTATCATAAATGACCATGAGGGTCATTACATGGGCCTGGACAGCAATAACGTAACATTGCGTGCAAGACTATGAAGGTTGTTCCCTCAAAATTTTATACACTTCCAACATTTTACACTTTAAGTTCTTGACTCTAAGGCTTTTGAATTCCTTCCTTGAGTGTTGGGATCATGTGCGGGGGTTTTGAAGGGAAAGTTTCGGGCATTGTTCCTCATAATGATCATCTTCTTCCTTGAACCTTGGTGCTTAGAGATTTAATGGTGATACTTAGGGTAATTCAGGTGTAGCTATTGTTTTCTAGCTGGTTTATTATTGGTGGGGCATAAGTTGGTGATTGTGAGCTTTATCCTTCATTGTCAAGAGTGTTTCCATGCGCGTTTTCTCGTAGTAGATTGTAAAAAATTTCTTTTTCATGCAAAAACTTTCCTCGGCCACTTGAGGACCTAATTGATGTCGGATTACACTTATTTTTGAACAATGTGTTTCTTGAGCTGAGCACTACCTACCAATATTTTCTATTTTATTGTTTGATCTACGTGGCATAAGGGCCCATGTTAGGCCTTACTTTTGACCCGAGTTTCCCTTTGGAATATGGGTCTCAATCCTCACCTTTTGTCCCATAGAGCGTGTTTTTTGTAGTTTTGAGTTGGTTCGGGTGACTTTGCGATAGTTCAAGCTTTTTCTCCATGCTTTTCAAGGATATGTACTAGCATCTAGGTAGGATAGGCTTACTTCTCTCTGGACTATTGTTAAATCCCTGGCACACGCAAGTATATGTGGTCTCACAAGTAATACAGTGGCTCTTGCGAGCCGGATGTCGAACCCACAGTGACTTGGAATTGTGAATTAGAATTGCTAAATGATTCTAGTATGATCTTAATCTATAATGCAATGTAAAAGAACAGGATAGGAGTGTGGTAATTCTGTAGTTCTAACAAAATTATGTATACGTAAATTAAATATGTGGTGAAACAACCAAACAATTGTTGTTTGGTTATGGCATTGCACACAAACATGTAAGATCTTAATCTTCCATAAAGGTTCTTATTCATTAATTGTTGATTTAGGGGTTGAAATCAAGACTAGGGATTTTGATCCCTCTAGTCCCTATTTATCCAAGCACACAACAACTCTGATTAACAATTGTTATATTACTTTCATAAACGCATTAACACTTTCTTCCCTATTAAACCAAGTGAAGCACTAAGTACACTATCATGTTTCAGTTACTCATTTTGTTGTTAATATCGAATTAAGGTCATCAACATAAATACGCTCCTCACAATCCTATTTCACTCATGAGAGTTGGATTCAATGAACCTCACAAGTTAAGAGTTGCATCTAATGGTGGCAAAAAATTAGAAACACGGTAATTACCGGGTGTGAGAACAATCAATGATAAGAACAAAAACTACTTTATATAACATTAATCCCATACAGTGTGTTGTAACCATAACCCTAGATCAAGGGTATTTATCCACTAAAGCTCATATTTAATTCGACAATTATATTCAAGAACATTAAATTACAAGAATTTAAAGGTAGAGATAACCCTAGGTTGTCAAGTGTCCTCTTTTCTTGTGTCTTCAATCACCCAAGTGTTGCCTCTCTTTTTCAATGCTAAAAATCAGAACTCCCCTAAGAAAACCTTTTCCCAATGCTTATATAGGTGCTTGGGTGAAAAGACCAAATTGCCGAACATGCTTTCTCTGTTGGAGGAATAAGGGGATCATGACGTGATCCTTATCATGATGGATCTTCCATCACGTCCTGATCCCTATCGTGATACTGGTTAATTTCCTGCATTTTTGCATGCTTTGTTCGGCTTGCTTCCCAGCTTGTTCTATTAATCAAAAACTTTCCAACAAACCTGAAAAATGCTAATCACATTGATTAGTGACACTTTACAATTATTTAATCATAAGACACTCATAAATCATATAAATATTCTCATAACAAAGCTAAAACATAGGACTTAGGTGCTCTACGACATGTATAATTGCCCAAGATCACGGCCTCCCACACAGTTAAACCTTTCTTCATCCTCGAACACTCTATTACATACTCAGTTGTCAAGCTAAACGACAATGGTCATAATCACATACTACAACAACTAAGCCCTTATGCTGGTGAGTGATGATTACATCTGTCAAACCATCGACCAAGCCTAACACAAAAAAGTTACTAGGTCAATAGCATACACTAGTACTCAACTCAACACAAATTCATTTTGAAGGCCAACTTCCAATTAAATAAAACACAACAAGTATGCATACTCACTCCCCAAATGTGCCCTGACAGAATGAATAACCCATACTCTTATCAATTCATTGAATTAATTATCATGATTAGGAATTTTATAGCACTTAGGCTCAACTCTCACACTTTAAAAGACTAACATGTATGCAACAAGGTACCATATGCTTGCCTGTAATGTGTATCTCCACTAGTTAAGCATGATCAAATAGAATCAAATAGGACATTAATGGGTTGTAATGTTGGCTAAGGGATAGGTAGGAAAACTGTATGATAGTGACTTATACTTCCCTAAGTACTTCTTTATTTTTCAACTTCATCACCCATTATTTATTCACTTAATTTTGTTACCCCATCAATCAATTATTCTCACTTATTATCATAGCATATCCAAAATGATTTGATTAATTTTCTTTTTATTTTGCTATTTTCTTGTTCAATAACTGTATCATATCACATTCTCTCATATAGGGCCTTTTTTACCACAACACTATCCTTGGTCACCTTTCTACCTTTGTCCATCCCTTTTCTTAGAGTCAATATTTGAAACTCAGTCTGCTACAATGCTAGGGAATCGGGGTGCAAAAACCATGGATTCAACAAAAGGATCAAAAGCACAAATACTTTTACCAAAGAATATGCTTAAGGTTCAAATGGCTATCTAGTGATACAATATATGAATAGGCTACTATAATCAAAACATATCAAAGAAGGCCTATATCATTTTCCTTTTAGTACAATTCTTTTATTTCTCTTCAATAACATACCGGGCAAGTTCTATACTAAGATGCAACACTCCTCACCTCATTTGGCATATTGGTTCGTCTTACTATCACACACAAGCTATGCCTCACTATGTGCTAAATTAGGCCACGTCGTTAAGCATGCTGAGCTTTATACCATGCATATATCCAACCCCAAAGCCTACGTATTCTACACGACTGTGGTTCGACACTATTTGTTGTTTTTCCAAACTTTAGGACATTAGTTCTACACTACATAATTACAATTATTATGGGTTTTTCCTAAACTACTCCTAAATAAGATGAATCTCCCTAAGATGGTCATCATCTATCCATCGTTGGAAAGATTCATTTATTCTATGACAAAAAATTAGAAAATAATTAACAACACTACTTGTCAACTACCTATCTACTCTGGTTCAAGGGGACTATCCTTATAAAAGAAGCGGTGAGAAAAACTAAGAAACCCCCAAAAACAAACTAACTACATACATAAATAAACAAAAAAATGCTTAAATACAAGAAAATCCATTAACTTATGCTTGCATCAACAATAAATATAAGGTACATCCATGAAAATAAAAATACTTAGCAAACATAAGAAAAATATTGCAAGAACCTACGAAAAACATAAAATGTATCAATACTACCCAAAATGCAACAAATTAATAGTACAGATTATCAGGAATGTTCCCCCCACACTTAGAATAAGCACTGTCCCCAGTGTACCAAATAATCAGCAAAAAGAAGGGTAAGAACTCCCTGATCAGTCGGGTCCCCATGGCCTTCAGGCTCAGCTCCAGTGCAACACCTCGGCCTCCTCCTCATTAATCTCATCATCAGAGTCCCCAGAATCAACCTCATATTCCGTGGGGACATCATCCTTATCCGGCTCAACAAAAGGACGCCCGATCCTGCACATGATGCGTGCATGATCATTCAGTGGATACTAGATATGAAGAGTGTCAATTTCATCCTCCATGGATGTCTTACATTTGATACGGAGCTTCAAAATGATGGATCCACTACATGAATGTGAAGTAACTCTCAGACATTGCATTTTGGTCCTGAAAAGTGAGTCTTTGGTCTTCACCTGTCTCTCTAATCCCTATACTGGAGGTCACATCCACTACCTTAGCCGTCGGCGGGTGAATCACATCAACTAGATCCTCCTCGATGCCCTCCTCCTTAAAAAAACTCATCACCAATCCTCCAAAGTTGTAGCAACATCTTCTGCTATATCGGCTTTGTGTATTGCAGATAATATAATACCCTGATGCTAAGATTGATACCTATTATTAAACCATAAACCACACAAATTTTGATATGGTGGACCATGGTGTAGTAGTTGATGGGCTGCAAGCAGTGGTTGAAAATTTTCGATGAACACCTCCCCTCATTATTGAGGTAATAGAAGGGGAAAGCAGCATGTCGGCCCTTGGCATCCCAGATCCATTAGGCTTGAGAAGTGGGCCCATATAAGGTGTGACGAATATGTTGGTATAGAGGGTGTCGCCACAAGTTGTGCAACAACATCATGTCAGCTTTATCCTCTATCCCTAAAAGGTTATTTACTACTGTACCAGTCCACCAAATAGTGTGCCCCCATATAACTATCTCACTCACCTCTAGAGAGCTGCAGTTTGCCGAAAACTCCCAAATGAAATCCACATTGTATTCACCTGGATCCTCAAATATGAACTCTATCTGTAGCTACCGAATACGGGATAAAATGCGAGGGAACTTCATGGCCAAGCTATTTCTATCAATCCGCTCCACAGGCAGGTTCTTGGCCATAGTGTTTTTCTTATGCTATTTGCAACCCATCTCCTCAACAGCCACAATACCAAAGCGGCGTCTTCTGATCCTTTGCATAGCCACGCATGGTAGTTGCACTTCTTGAGATGCCCGGGCTCTCTTTGGTACAACCCTAGAGGAACTTTATCCAGCTGTGAATGCTTTAGGTGGAATGGTCCTGCAAAATAACTAGTGCGAGCAAACTCGAACAATAGATACACCCACACAATACACAACAGAGCAGCCACACATACAGAGTAAACAACAACCAACCCAAAATGAGTGTCATAATGGGTACATCAGACTTCCCCAACAATGCCAAAACCCACTTATGTGTGGTATGGAGAGGGACAACAACTGCTTTAGCACAGCCAACTCATCCCCTATACATATTAGAAGGACAACTTGGACAACTGAAGGACCCAACTTGTACATAGTATTGACAACACACTTATAAGACATAACATGACATTATTTTACAAGGATGATGCGACACCATGCAATGTCAACATAGCATTAGCATAACCAACACAACACATATAGCACTAGAATAACAAAAAAATTTCCATCTCAACACTCTTTGTCAAGCATATCCCTCACAACGTACCTATTGAAACTTGCTATGCTCGATCAACAATGTCAATGTAGCCACATTAACGCACATTATCAATTCAACATAACACTAAATAGTAGTGTACTTCACACCTCATTCAATAACATAACACTGAATGAGATGGAAAAAACTCAATATCAAATGATCACTCTAATGTACCAAAGGCACTAACAAAATGAATAGTATAATGCTAGGACAATGGCCCTAGATGGACAAAAATAGAATGATAGTACTATTCCAAAGTTGTAGCTTTAGAATATAATTAAAAGAAGACAACTCTACCTTGTCCCTCAATTAGATGGGAACTCACCACTGTGCTTCTAATGTTCTAAGAATAAAGCTCTAAGTCATCCACAAGCTTCTGGATGGTTGGATGGATCTATAGACATGCAACACAAGAAGGTATGCGATTAGTACATTTGAATATACCGAGTATGCAAAAGTTTAGTAGTAACAAGTTATTACAATATGCTCAATAGTAATAAATAAACAATGAACTCAGCTACGCAACTTATGAACAACTCTGACTATGACTCTCAATATCAAGAAGAAATAATATGCAACAATATTATTTATTGATAGACTCAAACTATATACTATGTCGAAATAAGCTGACTAACAACTATTATGATGATATAGACCGAACACCACCATTATGTGAACATACTCCACGCGCAATGCTGACATATGTTGGGCAGCACACTACTATGTTGACATTATCATACAAGATAGATGAGTGTATTTAAAATAAAAAGTTTTTAAAGAAAAAAAAAGACTCCTCATAGATAATGGACTCATAAATAGAGTAAAAATGATTATTTGTTTAGTTATGAAAAATGATAGTTTGAATCCAATATACAAGTCTCATTGTATCATATTATGCAAACTAATAGTTTATAGTACAAAATTTCACCCTTCAAGAATATAAGTAAAACTAATTCAAACAAAACTTCAAAGGAATATTTTAAAAACTCAGTAAACATCTTCAACCCTCATTATTTTTAACAAGAAAATAGTGCACTTAGTTAAACTTGCATTCCTTATAGTTTGGGTGTTTCTATAACCAGTATACCTTGTGTATTGTTATGAAGTACAACATATAACCCTATTGTGTGGGCCCCCTAAATCTTTGCAGGATAGATGTAAAATGCCAAGTTTTCCGAGTAGATCCACTAAGACTTGGAAAAAGTTTGGTCTTTAATTAGGCCATACAATTACAATGCTTCCTATGTTTGGATATGCAGATTATGGAACAAGGACTTTTGAACTGAATATTTTAGGTGCTAATACTCCTTACCAAAACTTTGATTAATATTAATTCTTTCCTATTGTCTTATCCTAACATAAGGATCATGATCAACTAACCAATAGATACTCGTTTTATAGATGCTATCTCATTATTTAACAAACTTACTCATTTCTCATAAAGTTGTAACTTATGTATTAAAATCATTGGTTGAAAACTTTCAAACATTAAACTAGGCTTAAGTATTTCTAAAACCTAAAATATGACAATGCTTTATCAATTTCTTAAAATATGCCCTACCAAAATATGATCTATCAAAAATGACTCATGCTATGACACACATTAGAATTGAAACACTTCCCAACTTATGAGAAATTTCTCAAGTACACACTTCTATTAAAATTTAATCATTTTGACTCTTCTATTGCAAATAAATATTCTTTTGATGTATAATATGTATTACCTTATCAAATCTTATGACCCTATCATAATTTTACTAATATGGCTCTTCGACTTAAAAAAACAGGCAACCCATTACCCTCTATTTCATATGGACATGAAACTGCATAATATAATAGGTATACTTCATGTAAAGTACCATTAAATATAAAGTAACATGCAAGGAAAGATAATCGCAACATATAATGTGAATTTGAAAACCCTAATAATTTTTAGTACAAAACTCATCACTTAAAGAGGAAGGGTTTTGAAACAAGGGTGGAATACAACCCTTGTTTAAGTCCTATATACCTTTTACTAAGCCTTACTACACATCAAATTGGTGAATAGACACGAATCATAAAGCTTGAAAAACCCTAGGCTTTGAGGAGCAAGAAACCTTTGCTCTTTTCTTCTTTTTTTTGTTTTGTCAGATTATGAGATGAGTTGTTGGTTTATATTAGAATAATTATTGGTAATTAAGACTAATTTAGGAAATACAGTAATTCCTATACAATAATTCATCTCAGGGACAAAGATTTGACTTGTTATCTGGAATCTTCATTACAATAAAAACAACTCATGGGCTATGACTTTGGGAACTAGTTGTTCTTTAGGTCCTGAAGGAACTAGTATGGATATAGGTAATTATTTTTCCTATTGATTCTCAATTATGATGGAAACAACCGATTAACATGGATAGAGCTTGTGACAACTGGTGCAGTTGCTACAATTGCTTCATGTATTTTGCTTCTCATTGAAAATTATATGTAATAGATGACTTTTGTTGCATAATTTTCATATTTGAAGCTTTTTATGGATGACTATTTTATTTAGTTGAAAATTTATCATTTGTGGAAAGTCTTCTACTCTTTTTATGGAATTTATTGACTAAGATTCCTCTGTCATCTTCAAAGGACATTAAGAGGATCAGAAATAGGATTTTTATGTTGTACCATCTTATTCTTCATTCTTAGAAGATATTTTTTCTCAATTTCCTCATAAATAAAGACGTTTAAATAGGAATGCTATGATCAAAAGGTGAAAATGATTGAAAACTAAACATTCTTATTTTGTCACATTATTTTTCCTAAGTGAGCAATTGTATTACAGGAGTTTCATTGTCATGCAATGTATAACAAATAAATGTGCCAAAATGCAAAGCTTGTCATATGTAATGGGAAATTCAGATCCTCTTCCTTAACTGTGATATAAACTATTTTGACTTGATTCATGCACTCATGGTGTTCAAGCAATGACATACCTTCTTGAACTGATTTCAGATAGACACATATGTTGCAGAAAGACATGATAAATTTTGTTTAAGAAATGGAGTAGGCTTAGAATAGACAACTGATCATTGTGTATGAACTTTGATTAAGGAGTAAAGTGACTATATTTTATGATAGATTTCTAATTATTGTGCATTTTGTTTGTAGGTGATGAATTTGAAGAAGGAATGAAAGCAGTGAAAAACTGACTTAGGAGGATTTGATTTATTGTTCACGAGATCGTTTATTTTTGTGATGCATTCTTTGAATGATCAAAAAATATTTGTATATTTTGTTTTCATGATATTACCTAGTCTTTTTGTTCTTGAATTATAACTTTGGTAATGAATAGCTCTTGATCAATTTATGTATAGTTTATGATATTCTAATAGAATATCTGTAGAACCAAACTAATATAAACTATTATAGTAGCCTGATATTAATTGTAGCAATAGCTAATCAATATATATTGCATAAATATATCTTTTGTGATGGTTTGTAACCGTTGCAAAAGAGATGTACTCATCATAATTTCTTTTGAGATAAACCATCGCAATATACTAATACCCTCGCTATAAATATACCTATTGTGATGGAAATAGAAATTTAACCATTGTAATTTCCTTGAAGAAAAACCATTCCAATAGCATGCAAATATCTTCACCTAAATATATCTATTGCAACAGTTTCAAACCGTCATTGTTGACGTTAAATCATCCTAATTAGAGAAAAATCATTCCACTAGCATAATATAAATGTATCTATTGTGATGGTTCATACTGTTGTGGTAGATCTTTAGCCACCGCGCTTCCCTTGGAGCAAAAACCATCACAAAAGGATCCATCCACGACAAGAATTAAGTGAGCCGTCAGTGTTAAGCGTCGCCATAGAGATATTGTGACATGATTAGTTGTAGAGGCTGTACTAACCATCATCGTAGGTCTAATGCGATGGTTTAGCAGTGTATTGTAATGATACTAGAACCGTAGCTATATGCCATATTTTTAGTAAGGAAATTACCCAAATAGCTCTAGTAAAATAGAAGAATGTCAAAGTTTTGTACTGTGTTCAATTAGACCCTTAGAGTGAAACTATAAATGTTTTGTAGCCTTACGACACGAGGCTCCAAAAAATTCGACCAATGACCTTTTTGGATTGTTTCACGATCTAAGGCTTAGAAAAATACTCGTAGATTTTGACTCGAACCTCGAACTGACACGCAGTTTGTTGAGTTGGAAATAGATTTAGAGATACTTCTTAGATAGGTTATCAGTTACATAACGCATTATATATTAGTGTATATGATCTTTTAAACTTGATCCATACATGAAAGGATACAACACTACCATGGTAGAAATTCTTTGAACTTAACTTTACGGTAGGAGTTCCTTATGATCTTGAATCATGTCAAACATTACTTCAATACTTTAGAAATTATTTTATCACATAAAAAAACATGTGGGAACTCACAGAACCCAGACTTAAAAACAAATTTAGAGATGTTTGAATTCCATATAAAATTTGGGTATTACATATTGATAATTAAAAAGTACTCAACTAAGATTGAATAAATATAATGATCCTCATTGTCATTTTTGTGCTTTTGTGTAACATATCATACTTCAACGACTCTTATAGATCCATAACTTAGTTTATAAAAATTGAAAATACAATCCAAGTTCACCAAGAATCGAGTCATGACTCGTGGAACCCTCTTCAAGAGTTGTACTATGAATTCGTGGGAAGCCTAAATGAAGGTTGAAATTTTAGTACAAGTTTCCATGAGTAATGGTTGAAATCATGAGTCATAGTATTGACTCGTCATAACCAAGACCTAAAATCCATCATGTTAGGTACCCCCAGACCATGATCCACTTCAGGAGTCGTGAAGTGGAAACCATGACTCGTAGTGTGCACTTGTGGGAGATAAGGGAAAATATAGTAACTAAATCCCAGGGCCATAACTCAATTCCCGAGTCATGATCCTTACGTGATGAGTCTGAATTGAACTCATGATATTTTACGACAGTTTTAGTGATCAGTAATTACAAGGACATTCTAGTATTTTCCTTAGACTTCCATTACCAAACCATGTCATTTTGGCTTTCCGAGGGGTTAATATAAATATACAAAGTTAGTTTTCTCGCAATTTTTTAGACTAAGAAAAGAAAAATTGTGTTCATTTTTTTACAAATTTAACCTAGGGTTCTTTAAATTGCTTATGACCTCAAGAAAATACACAGTGTTAGGGGTTTAAATTAGGTAAGTAGGAATTCAACAAGGGTTTCCTTCCACCTCTATGTACAAAACCTTAAACTTTTCAATAAATTCCATTGTTAATGAAGTTAAGGTAAAAAACTCACATTTGTATTAGTCATGTCTAACTAGTTACTTAGCATGATTTTTTAGTCTAACTACATATGATTCCACGATCTTATATTGTTTATGATTTAATAGCATATTTCATAAATATTTATGCAAATTCCCATGATTTGATGAGCTTGACTACAACGTCTCAAGCTTAAATCCAAAAGCTCATTATTTAGTTATTATAGAGTCAATTCTATTTGATCATGGTCTACTAAGAACGAAGCCTAGTCTAGAAAACTTAAGTATTTTAGTTTCTTAAAGCACCTATAAATCAATCTCAATTAATGATTTTATGATTTAATAGGAATGTAAGTGTCTAAAAGGCAATGGCTTTTAGAAACAATTAGAACTATTTTTTCAATGTTATTTGGGGATCAAAGACAGGAGTAGGTAGTTGGTTTTAAGTTTTGGGTGTAGTAGGGTTGATCATACTCAAGTCCTAGAACTATGTGCCACTGTAGGTTGAATTTTCCTAGTAGAGATTAGGCTTTAGTTTATACTTAGTGGATCTACTAGGAGACTATTTAGGCTTTATACCATGGCAAGCTAGAGGGAGCCTCCCAACATGGAATCAGATATTGAAATTTGGTGTTTCTCACCTAGATATATTGTTTATAGTTGCTCCCAATAATGTTTGTCTTATAGTTAGTCGCACAGCTTGCATAAGTAAGGTTTTTACGAGTCTACTCTATTATATTGAGTTTAACTTATTGGAGATTATTTATATTTTGAAATTAATTAATTTTACACATTTTCTAACTTTTTTTAACACCTTTATCATGTTTTTGCATGGTTTGACTTAGTCTGGATACATTTTTATTTCTCTTTCATATATAGTTATATTCTAGTTCTTAGCCATATTATTACATATTGCATTCTTGTATACCGGTACATTTCATATACTTATGCATATTCTATGCCTTTATGCTCTTATTATTAAGATTTGAATAGCCATCCACATGCTCGAGGGTCAAATATCAACATTTCAAATACTTTAGTGGTGAGTCCTCATGATTCACAGACTAGGCTTTTCAAGCCTTGATTTTGATTGTAGTTTCTATTTTAGTTTTTAGTATTTGGATTTGAATTGTCTAGGGATTTGTCTTAGCATCTTTTCTATAGTATTTAATCGTGTTATACAAACTTAGAAAGTTATGTAAACTCCGATTACTTATATATTTTATTTCCTAAGTTGTCAGCTTTCCTCATTTTGTAAACTTTCTTCTTCCAAAGTCATTGTGTTAAGTGTATGAGTGATCTAGGTGTACACTTTATCCACTATTTTATTCAAAGAATCATGGTACATCCAGGGTGTAGACTAAGGCCTTGTTATCATGTCACTAGGTTCAATATTCCTAGAATATCTAAAAGCCAGCATTAAGTAAACTCTTTATTATAGGTGTGAAGCATGCCACACTTACAACGTGGAGGCTATAAAATATTTAAGAAGGTTTCCCTTTGTTTATTTTTACTTTATATGATGGATTTGAACTCCATGAATCCCTTCTAACTCATGCTTTACAATTTTTGAAATCATTTTTCTTGTCAGTAGAAACACAGTCCCATCTAACAAACAACCAAGCACCTATCCTGAAATTAAAATAAGGAACGAATGACTCAAGCTCACCAATCCTATCTCTGGCCCCTCTAGCTCCAGTAGCTCAGAAGGATGTTATTCTATCAATAGTATTTTGGAATTCTATTTAGTTATCGGTAGAGGCTGTTTGCACCCAGTCTCAGTAGTAAGTGGTATCCCCAACACTTTAGGTAGTTGATATTGATGTTTTTTTATTAGGGTAAGAGTTTTCATCAAGATGATCCCTACGAATTTTTATGATTCGAAGATAAGGGGGATATGGAGAACATTATGGAGGAGGTCAAGACAATGTGTGATTTGATGAAGGTATCTGATTTTGACGGGGTTTAGTTGGCATCCTATTAGTTAAAGGATGTACCTAGGTTTTGGGTTGACTATTTGAAGAAGAACATATTCCTTAATGCAACCCTCCTTCATAGGCTATGTTTGAGGAATCCTTCTTAGGCAGGTTCATTCTGATAGAAAAGTTAGAAGCTAAGCCCCATATGTTTCTTAATTTAAAATAAGGCTCAATGAATTTTGCAGAATATTCAATCAGTTTTATAGTTACACACATAATATGGATGCAAATATTCAAAACTTGGATGAGCTTACTCGTTTTTACAATCTCTCCCCATTTGTAGAGGGAATGAAGGATAACTACTTTGAATTGAGATATGGATATTGGCCATCTAATGGTCTATCTTGAGATGATAGAGGTTGAAAAAGATAATATGAAGGATAAATTTAGGAGTAAGAAGTTCTAGAATATCCAATCGGAGTTCAACAGACCCAGATCAGGTAGAGGACACAGACCATCGTAGTTACATAAGCCACAATAATAGCAAAGCTACAAGGGAACATCCCCTCCTTGCTAGTGCTCCTTCTTATAATATCAAGCTTCAAAAAATTCAGCAGTACAGAGTATCAAGGTCTTATTCTCAGGGTAGTGCGGTAGGAGGATATACCCACCTTGTATGTAGTAAGTATGAAAAGAACCATTCAGGTAAATGCTAGTTGGTCAGAATGGATATTTTTGTTGTGGCTATCTAGGTCATAGACTTATGGATTTTCCATCAAACAATCAGGGTTATTCCACTAACAAAGATTTAGGACACTTCGTTATAAGCACATGCAACCCTCTCAGATCAACAGGGCATATATTTCAGCACAAGTGGTGGTCATAACCAAAATCGATTGGTTGTCTTAGATTCTAGGAAGGATCAAGAACTATCTCTGGAGGTATTTATGGGTATGTTACATGTCCAGTATATTAATTTTTATGCATTGCTAGACCCCAAATCCACCCTACATTTTGTGTCTCCCTTTATAGAGGTCAGTTTGGAGTAATCCTTGAGAGTATTTCCGAGCCTTTCTCTTTCTCCATCATAGAAGATGACTCTATCATAACTTAAAGAGTTTACAAAAATAATCTAGTGTTAGTTTTTCAAAAATAACATTCCATCTAATCTAATAGAGATAGACATGGTAGAATTTGATGTCACCTTGGAATGGATTGGCTTCCTAACAAGAGTTGACTAGTTTTTGTTTTCCAAATAAACTAATCGTTGAATGAAAGGGAAGTGTAGTTGTCCCTTGGTTGCATTTCATTTGTTATATATAATATAGAAATGTAATATCTAAAATTTGTATCTATCATCTAGTTTAATTTAAGGATTATGAGTGTGAGATCATAAACATTCAGTTATAACCAATAGTCAGTGAATTCTTAGGTGTATTTCCCGAGGATCTACCTATAGTCCCTCTAGATAGTGAGATAATTTTGAGATAGACCTCATCCTAGACATGAAACCTATCTCTATTCCACCATATAGAATTTATCTACTTGAGCTTAGAGAGCATAAAGTTTAGTTACTAGATCTTCCAGATAAGGGATTATTTAGGCCTAGTATGTCTCCCTAGGGTTTTTCTATCTTGTTCGAGAATAATAAATATAGATCTCTTCACATGTGAATTTACTATTATCAGATGAATAAATTTACAATCCAGACTGAATATCCTATCCCCACGATTAATGACTTGTTCAATCAACTTCAGGTTTCTAGTTACTTATCAAAAATTGACCTTTGTTCTACTACTATCAACTTAAGGTATGGAAGTGCAATATTCCTAAATTAGGTTTCAAAACCCATTATCACCATTTTGAGTCGTGGTTATGTCCTTCAGATTAACTAATGCTCCCTTAACTTTCATGGACCTCATAAAAAGGGTGTCAAGCAGTCCTTAGACCTATTCATGATTGTTTTTTAGATGATATTTTGTTTACTCCAAAAGTACGAGGAGAATTCTCTTCATCTAAAAGTTACTTTGGATCCTTTAGGACTGTCTGATTTATGTCAAATTCTCTAAATTTTAATTTTGGCTTAGATCAATAGCTCTTCTTGGTCATGTCATCTATCTAAGTTGATTCTCAATAAATAGAGATAGTCAAAAATTGGGTCAGACCCACCTCTCCTTTAGACATCTAGATTTTCTTGTGTTTTGTTGGGTATTATCATAGGTGAAGTTTGAGTAGTTAGGCATTTGTGAGGAAAGTGTATAGAGGCTAAAGACAAATTTGACAACAACTCTAGTGTTGATCCAACCAGAGGTCACATAGGGTTCCATTTTATTTTATGATGCTTCCTGGGTTGGTCTCCGAGTTTTTTTTTTTTTTATGTAAAGTGGTAAGATAATTTTTTATAGCTACTGACAGTTTATAGTGCATTAGAAAACTTACCCGACTCATGATTATGAGGTGGTAGCTGTTGTTTTTGCGTTAAAGATTTGGATGCATTATTTCTATGGTGTGACTGTGGATGTCTTCACTTATTGTAAAAGTGCACAGTGTGTATTTAGTCAAAAAGAGTTGAATCTTTAGCAGAGAAGATAGTTGGAGTTGCTCAAGGAATTTCACATGAGTATGACGTATCACTGAGGCAAGGACAATGTAGTGGTTGATGCCCTTAATAGGTTGTCTATTGGTAGTGTGACCCATCCTGATAAAGGTAAGAAGATTTCAGCTAGAGGGGTGTACATGCTTACACACTTGGGGTTCATACCTATAGGTTCATATGATGTAGGTATGCTAGTTAATAATGCTTCAAACTCATCATTAGTAGTAGTAGTAAAAGAAAAGCAAGACATGGATTATTCTTCAACTAAAGGTTGCAGCGCATAAGTAGAAGGTGCAGGTTTATCCTAAGAGGGAGATGATATACTCAGGTATCAAGGTTTGTTAAGTGTTCCAGATGTATATTGGTAAAGGGAGAAGATCTTGTGCTTTAAACCTACATTTCCACATATTTCATTCACCCCGATTCCACTAAGATGTCTTGAGATTTGAGGGAGGTTTCATAGTAGGATGGGATTAAGAAGGATATAGCTGATTTTGTGGGTAGTTGTCCTATTTGAAAATAAATGAAAGTAGAGCACCAGAGGACAGTAGGTGACATGTAGAATTTTGATCCCTGTACAAAAGTGGGAGGTCATAAATATGGAGTTTATTAGAGGCTTACCTTGTGGTAAGAAACAACCTTACTCTATGAGTCACGATTTGTGGAACCCTTTTTATGACTTGTATTGTCAAATCGTGGGAAACATAATAGGTGGATAGTATTTTAGGCCCAATTCCCATGAAAACTCATGTATGGAAACTACAAGTTGTACTATTGACTTGTGGTAACAAAGTATTGAAAAACCATTAAGTTAGGTCTCTAGATCATAAGCAACTTCATGAGTCATCAAGTGAAAACCCTGACTCGTGGTGTACACTCGTAGGAGGCCATATAAAATTAAGTGAAAAAACCCAAGACCATGAATCGAGTCATGATTTGTGATCAAAACCATGAGTGGTAGCTTGACTAGTGATACCTTGCGACAATTTTCCCAATCAGTAAATTTAAGGGCATTCTAGTCTTTTCCTTAGACTTTTATTACCAAACCCATGACATTTTGTCTTATCTAGGAGTTATTATAAATACCCAAAGTTACTTTTATCACATATTCTTCAAACTTAGAAAAAAACTGCATTCAGACTCTCAACCTCAGGTTCTTCAAATTGCTCAAACCTTAAGAGAAAACTCAGTTTTTGGGCTTTAAATTAGGTATGAAAGACCCCAACAAGGTTTTACTTCCAGTTTTATTTCAAACCTTTATATTTTTAATAAATTCAATAATTTCATAAAGTTATAGTCAACGTATTATAATTGTATTATTCATGGCTTATCAGTTACTTAGCATGATTCATGTCTAACTACACATGATTTCTAGATCATATACTTGTTCATGATTCAATAGCATATTTTCATGAATATTTTTCCAAATTCTCATTGTCTGATGAATTATACCAGAATGTCTCAGTCTCAAATTGAAAAGCTCATGATTTAGTGATTTTAGAGCTAATTATATTTTATTATTGGTTTATTAAGACTAAAACACAATTTAGAAAACCAAAGTGTTTTATTGTCACAGATCACATGTATATCAGGCTTAGTTAGTGACTTCATTATTCTTAATAGAAATACATGTGTATTAAAGAAAATGACTTTCATAGACAGTTGAAACAATTTTGCAAGGTTAGTTGAGAACCAAAAAATGGGTTCTACTTATTGTTCCAAGAGAATTTAGATAGTTTTTAGCTTTTGAAGTAGTATTAGAACTTACAAGGATTTAGCATAATGAAGTCACGGAACTATGTACCATCCTAGGTTGACATTGCCCAACAGATATTAGGCTTTATCCCAAATTTAGTAGATCCACTAAGAGACTTTTCAAGCTTTATAAACTGGAAAGGTATAGGGGGTCCTCCCATCATGGAATTAAATGTTGAACTTTGGGGTTGCTCATCTAGATATATTAGTTATAGAGTCTCCCAATAGTTTCAATCTTACAGTTAGTCCTATAGCTTATGTAAGAAATGTTCTTACAGTATACTCTATTCTATTGAGTTCAACTTATTGGAGGTTATTTTCATTTTCAAATTAACAGACTTCTCACTTTATCTAACTTGATTTAACTGCTTTATCATGTTTGAGTATGGTTTGAGTTAGTATTGATTCATGTTTATTTTAATTTCATGTATAGTCATATACTCCATTTGTAAGATAGCTTGTTATAGATTGCATATTTTCACACAATACATTCCATGCACTGATGCACATTCTATGCCTTCATTCTTTTATCATATAGATTTGGATAACCATCAACACGATATGGGTTGACCAGATCTCATCATTTCATATACATCAGTGGTGAGTCCTCATGATTCGGGGATAATGCTCTTTAAAGCTTACATTGAATTTTAGTAACTATTTCAGTTTTTAGTATTTTCGTTTGAGTTAGCTAGGAATTTTTCCTAGAAGATGTTTTACAATATTTTCTAGTATGTTTCATATTTAGACAACCATGTAAAGTCTTAGTATTTATATACTTTATTCCCTGAGTTATAATCTTTCCTCTTTTTCCTAATATCTCAATGTGTTTAGTATATGCATGATCTAAGGGTACACATGGGCCATGAGGTAGTTTTGAGTGCCATTTTATGTCAAGGGTTGTTATTCGGGGAGTAACATTTTGTGTGTTCCCTATTCTTAGAACTTTTAGGTAGCATTCTCAAATCATTTATGACTTGTTCCGACCGTTAGTGTGGTTCCCTAACAGTTTCATCATCTTTAAAATATTTAATTAAGGCTTGTACGGGTGTTGGTATACTTCCCGAAACAGCCGGGCTTGTTTTGAAGGCTTGATTATCCTTTTACCCTATTTTAGTCATTGGTTCAATTTAGTAAAATTTCAATAAAAATACCTTGGATGGTCGTATGTTTTATTTTTTGAGTAAGTGGTGTTGTTTTAGTAAGTTTGATTTGCATTAATCGGACTCGAAACCCATTTTGAGGGTTCAATGAGTGAAAGTTTTAAATTTTGAGCAGCTAAACTTGCTGTCAACTGGTGCTTGCATACTAGCCATCACATAATCTATAATAAGGGGCTACTTTAGTTTAGCAGCCTGATCGAGATTTCCTAGGTTGCAATCGCGTAGGGAACTGGGGCAACTTGTATATTTCAGTTTAAAATCTTTTTTCAAGGTTCTCCTTCATGCAAATTCCTCCATAAAAAATTATGTAAGATTAAAATTGATCTTGTATCACCCAAATATTTTATTGTGATATTTGGGAAATGATTACTAGCCTTTGTTCTTCAACCTAGGTGCATTTTCATCGTCGATTTTCCCGTCTAATTCATGAATTAACTTTCCCTTAATGCAAATCTTTTTGATATTGAGGGATTATTTGAAGCCCAAATTTTCTCAAATTCGAAACATAGGTTCCTTAAGCTGAGGTCTGCTTCCCCATATTTTTATTTCTATTTTTAGAGACACGAGACTACAGAACCATTTAGCCAAAATTTTACCACTTTATTGTTATAGTAATATTGGTCTTAAAATACTCATATTAATATGTAGGATTATATATTGATAGTTTCGTGTAGTTCCTCCCTTTTCTATGGTTTTTGAGTTATGGTGCCAAATCCAAGTTGGTTCTCACCTGCTTCCTAGTAAATTATAGTTTCCTGATCTTTTGATCAAGCCTATATGGGACATACTTGTTATAAATTACAAGTTGTCAGGTGGTTCTTAGGTTTGTACACTTATATCAATTTATATCATATTTTCTCCTTTATTACTCTCGTAATCGAGTATAATATTGCACATGAATACACATGTACTATCTCTTATGGCTATAAGTTGTGACTTTTGACCTTAGAAACCACATATTGGGTAGTTGTAAACTATATCTGATTTCCATGCTTCTTATTAAATTCCATGATCCGTTATGACTATTCTAGGGATTTTTTCACTTGGTTGTATACCACAAGCATGTATTTGGCTTGGTACGTAAAAACTAGTAATTTAATTATGGTTACGTAGGTTGTAGTTGAGAAATAAGTAAATGGATAAGTAAAAAAGGTACTTTTGTCAGATTTAAACATAAAAAGAGATTTCTACTTATATTTACACTTTTCACGACCTATACTGTTGGTATGGAGCTGTCTTCTTAAATGAATTGGAACTCTATTTTGAATATTTTCACTGACTCTATCACATGATTTCACTTGACTATATTTGATCATAGGTAGATCTCTTGAGCTGAGCTCTAGCATCACACCCAATCACTGGTACCGATAACTTTATCATGATAATAGGAGTGTGGCTTCTTGTGCCTTCCATAGGACTTGTTATTCTGGGATGCAATAAAAAGCCTGTAGAAGGTATCTACATGGTTGTATTAGTATACAAATGAGGTCTTATGTTGGTTCTACCTAATCCATCCACAAGCTACTGGAGGAACATGAAGGGTCTATGGGTTACTTTTTAGCATCTTCTTGCATTGTATACTATTTGCAATCTGTTTACACTTTATTTGATTATAAGGAAATTTTGTTGGGTCCTTGGCTGATTGGTTGCGTCTGCTAATCTTATAGGAGCCCAATCAGGTTATGTTTTCTTTTCATTTTACCTAGGTATTCCCCCTAGTACAATGGGAGCCCGTTTGGGGTTTTATATGCTTAATCTACTCCTACTTACATTATTTCTATATGCCACTTTATTAATAATTATAAGAATTTTTTATATTATCCTAGATTGTATTGTATACTAAGACTTAGAGTTGATATCATTGCTTATTTTATTTTGTTATCATGTTGGAGCTCTAGGTAAGTACCTTGCCTCCTTTGGGTATTATAGCTAGGTTAGGTAGTTACTCCTTGATGCTTTGTATTGCTTTAGAAATAGTTCACACTTTCTTGACTCATGCCTTTATTTCTGTCACGACCCGATTTCTCGGATCATGATGGCACCTACTATCCACCTAGTAGGAGAACCAACCCGGTAGTCCGTAGCCGAAGCGGAGGACTACTACAGTGAATAGAGATAACAATTCAAGCTAT
>JBDJHY010243359.1:0-10802 GCA_039654485.1 Withania somnifera
CTATTTTAGAGCCTTATCTTTTGATATCATTTACTCTAGTCAAAATTCCTTGAAAACAAACTTGCAATTGAATTTTGACAGTCTCAAGCTGCAAAATATAGATATTCATCTAGAACGGCCCTTGGTATGTATCTAGAGGCATTGATTATATTTTTATCTTATTTTATGAATTTTTAGTGTTTTAGAGTTTAAAGGTTTAACTTTAGCCAGTTTTTTATTATCGTTGTGTTAGATTAAAAATTTAACTATGCTATCATCTTCGAAATATTAAGTTGGGTTAGGTGAGTTGTTTGTTCGGTCCTAGGATAGCCGGGCTCATTTTGAGTACTCAGTTGGAGTTTTGAAAATTTAGATGGAGGGTTAAATTTAGTCAACATTTTGCTGAAATGATTTAGGGTAAAAATTTCGTCTATGTTATTGAGTCCAAAATATCATTTCCATGCAGGTAGCATATTTGATTTGGATTCATTGAATTTCAAACTCATTCAAAACCATCCTTCGAAAGTTTATTTCATTGTTGTTTTGTTGTCATATTTGTAATTTGGTGTCCGTAGATTTGTTTTTTGCAGTTGTGTCATTCCCATACGCTATCGCGATGTGTTACCTCCTTACTTTTTGTGATCGTAAGGTTTCCATATGCGATCATGATGCTTAGCATGGTCCTTCTTTGGGATAGAGACCTCTTCGCACGCGATCATGATCCTGTGCCTCTTTGACCTTTGCGATTGCGATCAACCTTTTACACAATTGCAATAGTTATTTTCCTAGTACTTTTTGATCACGAGCCTTAGGCACGCGATCTCATTTTACAACCCTGACAGCTATATAGACCCAAAACCCTAAATTTTCTTCTATTTCTTTCACTTCAAATCTCAAAGTTTCTCCATTGTTAAACCTTGAAGTTTTTCATCTGAGCTTGGGTGACATTAAGGATCATGTTTTGTCATCTTTTCTTCAATTATTGGCATGAATTCACTCTAATTTCAAGGAATTTCATCCCAAATTTCTTCAACTTTGTTCTTTACTTTAGTTATTGATTCTAGCTTGTTTCTTGCTCTATTTTACTTCAAATTTTTTGGTATAAGTTTTTTGTATTGAGAGGAACGCATTTATGTTTTTTTCGTTGGAGTTTTGTGTTATTGGGCTTATGAGCCTATTTTGATTTGGATTTTGACCTTGTCTAGAATCTTAGATTTATGGGTATCGTTTAATTCCTTTTAATATGTAGATTATTATTTTAATAATTTTGTGATCGTTCGGGCTTATTTGGAGCTATTCGAGCTGATTTCCATGTATTGACAAGCTGACTCCCAGATGAATAGGTAGGATATGGTTTACCAATCTTAACTGAGTTTATATTCAAGATAGTTATAATATTAGTTTGCGCTTGGGTTGGATTTTTAGGACTGGAACCTTTGACCTTATTATCTTTTTTTAGTTTGGTTATTTGTTTCCACTTTAATATTATGATATAATTATAGATTACCTTGTGACCCTGTGAGATCTTTGTTGATTCTGCAACATAGATGATGGGATTATTGGGAATGTCTGTTAGTTTCAAATATCGACTAGATGGTTCTTGTTGGTGTAGTGATATCGAGCCTGTATAGGGATGACAGAGTGAGTCTAATCTAGTTATTATGGTTGTGCACAACATTATTATGAAAATTATTTCTTATGTGTTAGTTTCTACTATTTTATGACCAAGATCCAACATCACTCATTTTGAAAGCTTGCACGGCCTTGTGGGCCTATTTTTAATATTAAGAGATTAAAATGAGTATAAATTAATAAATTTTACCAGTTTTCTGAGAGGTTAAATATAGATTCATCCACTATTTTTGAGCTGATAATAGACTTGGTTGTGGTCAAGAGCTAGACATTGGGCTTTCTATGTGGTTGCTTCCTTCATCCACTATTTTTGAGCTTTCTATGTGGTCTCTTCCTTCATGGACTTTGCCAATCCAAGCTTGCAGGTGATCAAATGAGGGTTATTGGGGGATTAGAGGATATATAGGTTGCGTTTTTCCATGGGTCCTACTTGCCGGGATTGCAGGCTCGGAGGAGGAGCACACAAGATTTTTACTAACATCATATCATCCTACATATTTCTATCCTTATTTGCTATTTTTTGGTTGTACTTTCCAGTTATATGAGTGGCCGAAGAGTTTTCATTCACTTAGTTGTATTCTTCAGGTGTATGGGCTCTCATTGGGATTGTAGTTTACTTTCTTTCATTGTATTGGACTTGTATCAATTATCAATTACTTTCTTGGGTTTTTCTTCATGCTTAGTATTATTTCATGACTTGATTATAGACATCTCTCCCTTCTATCCTATTTTTTAGGTTACTGGTATACCACCTTATCTTTATCTTTTATATTTTTTAGTTAATCGAGCATGAATTTAGGTATGCTTCCATTCCTGCTGCATGAATCTTCGATACTTGTAAGCTATCTTTATAGAACTTATTCCTTTCCTATGTTCTACTTAGATAGTTCTTCAATATATTGATCTACTTGTTTTAATTCTGTTACCTTTCCTTTATTGTCTTTCTATTTACTGTTTCTTTCTTATATGTGCCTAGTCGGCCTATGATGCTAACTGGGTACCCCATTGATTCGTTATTTGGTACACATACTACATTTTTGTATCTTCTAGTGCAAATCCTCGTACGAGCACTCAGTATTGATTGTGATTTGTGTGAAACTTCTGATTTGCTGAGGTACAAGATGGTTCTTGCCGATTGAAGCCTTTTTTCCCCTCTTTTTATCTTTAATTTCTATCATTCTACTTTCTGAGACAGATGTACTTCCTTTGTCGAATTATTGTATTAGCCTTTGCATTCAGACTTAGTGGCTCAATTTATCGATTTTGGTATTTAGCTTTTGTGTTTCGTCATTGTTTCTACTTATATTTATATTCCTATAGTGGAATGTAGATGCCTTCATGACTTGAGAAATTGGGTTGTGACAAATTGGTATCAGAGCTCTAGGTTTTTTGGTATCCTCAGTATAACAACCAATGACTAGTAGAGTCTTACTTATCGATGCAGAGATATTTGTATCCTTTCTTCAAGAGGATACAATGAAATCTTTAAGAAATTATTTCTTTTAATTTTTATGTCAAATGGTATCCTAGTTGGTCTCATGAAATCTCGTTTGTTCTTGTTCACTTTTTTGTAGATAGCATGTACACAATCTTAGGATGTAGTAGGATATAAGAAGCTTATCACACTAGTTATTTCTCTATCTAGGGGCCATACTAGAGGTCGACCCCGAGGTCAAGGACATGCCTAAACTATGACATTCGTGAGAGCTGCTTCACCAATCAAAGCTCCCTATATAGAGCCTAAGCTTGTACTAGTTCACCAACCACCTAAGGTCCAAAAGCCAGCTTAAGTTACACCTAAGACAACTCTAACTCTAGGTCTTACACTGAACATCTAAGTTTTTCTAATGCAGTTATTGGGTATGGTGAGTAGGCAACCTATTAACGGGGCCTAGACATCCGCTTAGGAGGAAAGTGCAGCCTGCTACCATAGTTTTTTTATTTCAGACACCGCCAGTCCCAACATATGCTAATCCATACCATGTTATTTTTATTCCTTTAGTTACACAATCTTTGCCTCTCATCGAGCCTATACTTGAGGCAAATTATAAGGCGTTGGGTAGGTTCTTAAGATGGATCCTCCTAGGTTTACAGGAACTCCTATATAGGATGGCTAAGATTTCATTGAGAGGTGTTAGGAGGGGTTGCATAACCTTGGTATATTGGACATTAATTGAGTATACTTCTCCTATGAATGGGTTGGAAAGCAGTGGTAGAGATATTTTATTACTACCATATCATCCAGTGCACCTTTCATGACTTGGAGTATATTCCATGGTGCCTTTGTTGGTAGGTATATCTCTCGTGCTGATAAAGAGTGAGGGAGAGATGATTTTATTGCTTACAATGGAATATAATGATATATGCAAATTATGAGGCCCAATTTAATCAGTTATCTAAGTCTGGTGCATGTTGATGCATATTAAGGCAGAGAGGATTTATTATTTTTCTTGTGGGTTGAGGCCATAGATTCATGAAACCCGCTCAGATACTTGTTTTTAGTAGTGAGTATTTTTGGATTGTTTTGAAGTATGACCATATCGTGATGGGTTTATTTTGTGAAATCCATAGGACCGAGGATAAGAGATCCTGACATCAGGGCAGATTTAGTGGATCTCGGTGTAATGGTAAGGGATCAGATTCTTAGGGTAGGGGCCCTTCTCAACATCAGTATCATGAATACTCTAGTCATATTTTTCAAGCCTTACTTCAGACTTCATATGATAATACTCAAGTTTATAGCTATGATGGTCAGGTTTCTTGTTAGTATTCAAGGGGTACTACTTCTAGGGCATTAGGCTATACTATCTCTATAGGATTTTCCTATCTAGGTTGATTGTATAAGCTATGTATGAGTGTGGTGACATTGGGAATATTTCTATAGATTACCCCCATTGGGGTGCTATTCAGATTGTTTTTTAGCCTATAACTATGCCAACTTAACCTATTCGAGTAGTGCCACCCAAGGGTATAGGTAGCGGAGCTCAGGGTAGGGATACTCCTCAACATGGCAGAGTAGGGGGTCATTATGATGGTTATGGTAGTGGTCGTTGCCAGTTGTCATATATATTTATTTTATATGCCACCAGTCAGCTTCAACTTTATTTGATCCAGGCTTGACGTGATCTAATGTGTCTTCATATTTTGCTTCATGTTTAAGAGTGACTAGTGAGCCATTGCCTGAGCCATTAGTTTTTACGCTAGTATGTGATTTTTTTTATAGTGGATAGTGTTATGAGATCCTGTTCTATGACTATTGGGGGTTATGGGACTTGGACTATTTTGAACATGTTTGATATGATTGATTTTGATGTGATTCTGGGAATAAATGGTTGTCCCCTCACCATGGGGTCATGGATTATTATGCCAAGACCCTCACCTTAGTCATGTCGGGTGCATGCCCAATCATGTGGCATGTTTTTGTAAGTCGTACACCATCAGGGATCATTTCTTGCCTTCAAGCTTAGTGGTTAGTTTCTTATGGTTGCTTAGCTTATCTTGCTTATGTTCGAGATATGAGTATCAATACTTTATCTCTTGAGTTGGTCCTTATGAATAGTGGATTTGCTGATGTGTTTCTGATAGACCTCCCTAGCCTTCCACTTTAGTGAGACATTGACTTTACTATTGAGTTGGAGTTGGGCACTAGACCCATTTCTCTCTCTCCCTACCATATGGATCCTGTTTAGTTGAGAGAGATTAAGGTTAAACTTTAGGACTTTTTGGATAAGCATTTCATCAGGTCTAGTGTATCACCTTTGGGTGCTCTTGTTATATTTGTTAAGAAGAAAGATTTATCTATGCACATATGTATTGATTATAGGCAGCTAAATGGGATAACAATGAAGAATAAGTATTTAATGATGAAGATTGATGATTTTTTTGACCAGCTTCAGGGTTCAACCATGTTTTCTAAGATTGATTTGAGGTCATACTATCACCAGTAGAGAATTAGAGCAAATTATATCCCTAAGACAATATTTAGGATATGTTACGACCATTGGGAGTTCCTAGTGATGTCTTTTGGGTTGACTATTTCCCCCGTTGCGTCTATAAATTTGATGAAATGTGTGTTCAGGACCTATTTGACTCTCTTTTTATGGTGTTTATTGATGACATCTTGGTATACTTTTGGAGTTGAGAGGAGCATAAGCAACATTTGAGGATTGTGCTCTAGACTTGGAAAGACCATCGGTTGTATGCCAAGTTCTCAAAGTATGAGTTTTGGCTCGAGTTAGTGGCATTCCTTGGACATGTAGTGTTTAAGGATAGTATTATGGTAGATCAGATGAGATTGCAGCCATTTGTGATTGGTGTAGACTGACTACTCCTACTGAGGCTCATAGTTTTTTTGGTTAGCCGAGTACTACGAATGGTTTGTGAGGGTAATCTATCGCAGTTCCATTGACTAGATTGACTAAAAAAGAGGTTCCTTTCCAGTGGTCTGAGGAGTGTGAGTTTTTTTAGAGGCTTAAGGACATTTTAACTTCTGCTCCAGTGTTGACATTGCTGGTTTAGTGTCAGACTTTCTTCGTGTATTGTGATACTTCCAATATTGTTTGAGTTGTGTTTTGATGTAGCAAGGTCGAGTGATTACTTATGCTCAAGATTTGTAGACATTACTTAGCTTCACTAATCATCAAAGTCTTAAGTACATCATCATCTAGAAGGAACTCAATTCGAGACAATACAAATGGAAAAAGTTATGAAGGACTATGATATCTCTATTTTGTATCATCCGGGCAAAGGAGACGTGATGGAGAATAACGCGAGTCATAAATTTGTAAACATAGGTAGTTTGGAAGCACTTTCAGTTTCAAAGAGGCCATTTACTTTAGACATCCAGTCTTTAGCTAACCAATTGGTCAGACTTGATTTATCATATTCTAGTATTTTTGTAGCATTAAGGACCATTATAATTTGGTTGATTAGATTTAAACATATCAGTTCAAAGACCCAGATTTGATTGATATTTATGATCGGTTATCAATGGATGAGCCCCACAGAGCTGCTTTATACTCAAAGAGTGTTTTGATGTTCAACGATCATATTTGTATTTCAAGGGTTATAGATTTGATGCCATTAATCCTTCGTGAGGCCTATTATTCCAGTTACTGCATCCATTCAGATGTAGTCAAGATGTGTAGGGATTTGAGACAACTTTATTGGTGGAGTGGTATAAAGAGGAACATTGCAGAATTTGTGTTTGGGTGCTTAAACTATTAGGACATCAAGTTTGAGCATCAAAGACCTAGTGGATTGGTATAGAGCCTTCCCATTCCTGAGTGGAAGCAGGGACGGATTTCTATGGAATTTATTCAGGGTTTCCACTTACTTCGTCATGACTCAGTGTGGGTTATAGTTGATTGGTTGACTAAGTTTGCATATTTTATCTCGATTTGTTCTTTCTACAGTAGAGAGAACTTACCTTAGATTTATCTCAATGTGGTGGTTCGATTGCATGGTATTTTGTTTTTTATCCTCTCATACCATATTACTCAGTTTACTTCTCAGTTTTAGAGAGCTATTCGGCGGGTATGGGTATAGAGGTTTATCTCAATGCAACTTTTTACCCACCAAAAGATAGTAAGTATGAGAGGACTATTTAGGTCCTGTAGGACATGTTATGATCATGTATTCTTGATTTTAGTGGTTCGTGGATCAACATCTTGCTTTGGTTGAGTTTGGTTATAATAACAACTATTTCTCAAGTATCTAGATGACATCTTTTGAGGCATTATATAGTGTACAATTTCGATCGCTAGTGGGTTGGTTTGATGGTTTTGATTCTAGGCTTCAAAGTACATATTAGTTTTGGGATGCTTTGATTAGAGTTTTCTCAATTCAAGGTAGACTAAGAACAACTCAGAGTAGACAAAAGAACTATTTAAACCATAGACATCGTGCCTTGGAGTTCAGTGTTGGTGGTTGTTTGTTCTTATGGATATCACCCATGAAAGGCATAATAAGGTTTAGGAAGAGGCAAGCTTAATCCCAGTTATATATGTCCTTTTGAGATTAGTCACATTTGTAGTATTGCTTATAAGTTATCCTTACCTCCGATGTTTTCATCTGTGCATTCAGTTTTCCTTGTATCTATGTTGAGGCATTATGTTCTTAATGAGTCTCATAAGCTTTGATATGATTCAGTTCTGGTGGATGAGAGTTTGTTTGTTGTGGAGGAGTCGATGCCTATTTTAGCCAGATATGAGAGAGCGTTGAGGCCAATAGCGTTCGATGGTAAAATTCCAGTAGAGAGATCTCCCTATTGAGGTAGATACTTGAGAGATCAAGAGTGAGTTATGGGTTTAGTATCCACAACTATTGGAGCCTTCAGGTATTCCCTTTTTCTGACTTTTGGGGACACATATGTTTTTTAGTAGTGGATGTTGTTATGAGCCTTTGAGTAATTTTTATGTTATCACATTTTTATTACATCATAGAGCTTTTCTATAGTGTCCCCAAGTCATATATGACTTGTTGGGACTGGTGGGTCGGCTCCTGGGTTATCCGTTTGATTGTTATGTTTGTTTTCCTATTTTAGAGACTTAGATTTTATATCGTTGACTCCAATCAACATTCCTTGAAAATGAACTCAAAATTGAATTTTGATAGTTTCCTTAGCTTTGTAATGTAGATTTTGGTCTAAACATATTCTTGGTTTGTGTCTAGACCTTTGGTATATTTTTATCTTGTTTTGCGTGTTTTTAGTTTTTTTATAGTTTTAAGGTTTGACTCCGGTTAACTTCTTATTATCGATGCATTGTATTGAAAATTCAACTATGTTGTTAATTTTGGAATATCGAGTTTGACTTAAGTGAGTTGTTTGTTCGGGTCGTGGGCTAGTCAAGCTCATTTTGAGTACTCGATTGAAAATTTGGAAATTTACAGATTTAACTATTGTCAATATTTTGTCAATATAATATTAGATTAAAATTTTTTCTTTGAGTTTGAAATGTAGTTTCCATGTAGGTAACATTTTTGGTTTGGGCTCATCGTATTCTAAATTGATTTTGAACCATCATTCAAAATTGTATTTCATGGTTGATTTGTTGTCATGTTTGCAATCTGGTGTCCCTAGATTTGTTCTTGGTGATCTCGATGTTCACAGAAGTGATATCCATGTGTTATCTCCTTGCTTTACGGGATCACGAGGTTTATCAATGCAATCATTATGCTTAGCCTAGTCCTTCTTTGATATCACGATGCTATACGCCTTTGACCTTCGTGCTCGCGATTAGCCTTCACGTGATCACGATAGTCATTTTCCTAGTACTTCACGATTACGAGCCGTAGGCACGTGATCACGTGGTACAACTCTTGATAGCCTATATAAAATCTAAAATCCTGAATTTTTTTCCATTTTTTTCATCTTTTTACTTACAAACTCGAATTTTCTCCATTTTAAACCTTGGGATTTTGCATGTTATCTCAGGTGATGTTGGGGATTATGTTTTATTCATTCTTCAATTATTGACAACAATTCACTCTAATTTCATAGAATTTCATCCTCATATCACCAATTTTCTTCAACTTTGTTCTTTACTTTAATCATTGATTAGCTTGTTCTTAACTCCATTTTACTAAAAAATTTGGGTATAAGATTCTGGTATTAAGAGAAATGTGTTGATACCTTTTTTTGAAGTTTTAAATTATTGGGCTCGTGGGCCTGTTTTGACTCAAATTTTGACCTAAGTTAGAATCCTAGATTTATGGGTATAATTGATTCCTTTTAACGTGTACTTTATTATTTTAGTAGTTTCCTAATTGTTTAGGCTTGTTTGGAGTTGTTCTAGTTGTTTCCTTGGTATTGGAGAGCTTACTCTTCAAACAATAGATAAAATATGGCTTACCAATCTTATACTAGATTTATATCTGATAATTACAGTATTTAGCTTATCCTTATGTTGGGTTTTTAGGATTGGCACCTTTGACCATGTCCACTTCATTTAGTCTGTTTATTGTCTTGTACTTTAGTCTTGTGATATAATTATAGATTACTCTATTACCATGTAGGGTCTTTATTAACTCTGGAACATAGATAGTGGGATTATTGGGAATGTCTGTGAGTCTCATATATTGACTAGCTAGTTCATAGTTGCTGTAGTGACACCGAGACTGTGAAGGGCCGATAGGAGTGATAAAGATTTATTAATTGTGGTTGTGCAAGAAATTATCATGAAAATTATTTTTTATTGCATTGGTTTCTATTATTTTATGGACAAGAGCCCAACATTACTGATTTTGAAACTTTGCATGGCCTTGTGGGCCATTTTTAGTATTATTAGATTAAAATAAGTATAAAATGATAATTTTCATCATTTTTGAATTATAAAAGGTTAAAGATGGATTTATATCCTAAACTCGGTTGCTGTCGAGAGCTAGACATTGAGCTTTTTATTATTTTATACCAGATTGTGGCTGGGCACAAATATTGATACATGATATTTTTAGATAGAACAGATAGAGGTCTAAGTACAGTATGAGACTATGAGTTATATGTCATTGCATCTGGGCCTTATCGATCCGGTCTTGTGGGCTACTGGAAGACGGGTATATAAGGGAGTAGAGGATATTCAGGTTTCTGCCTTCCTTCTAGCTGGGCTTGGGTGCTCGAAGGAGGATTATACAAGATTCTTACTAGTATCATATCATATCATCTTGCATATTTCTATCCTTATCTGCTATTTGCTGGTTGTACTTACCGATTGTATAGGTGGTAGGAGAGTTTGCATTCACTTGGTTGTATCCCTTGGGTGTATGGATGCTCATTCAGATTGTAGTTCTCTTTCTTCCGTTATACTGGACTTGTGTAACTTATCAGTTACTTTATTGGATTTTCCGTCATGCTTAGTATTACCCTATGACTTGATTGTAGACATCTCTCCTTTCTATCCTACTTTTTTACGTTATTAGTATACCATCATACCTATTTTTTTTAAGATATTCGTGTTAGTTGATAAAGGACTCAGGTTACTTTCATTTCTTACCTCCTTAATCATCGATACTTGTTTGCTAGCTATATAAAAATGATTACTTGCTTATGTTTTGCTTAGCTACGTCATCCATGTTTTGCTCTACTTATTTGATTTTTATGAACTTTCCCCCATTGTCTGTCTATTTACCATTTTTTATTTCTTATATGCGCCCAGTAGACCTATGATGCCAATTGAGTACCCAAGTGTTTCGAC
>JBDJHY010243370.1:0-10801 GCA_039654485.1 Withania somnifera
CGGGTTTGGTTCTCCTACTGGTGGTATAATAGGTGCCATCATGATCCGCAAAATTGGTTCGTGACAATATTGGTATTTGATCGTCAGTAGGGTTGTGGTTAACTTGTGTACGTAGTGGGCGGTTAGTGGAGTTATCCCGGATGCCTGTGCAGGAGTTTTTTCCCATTTGTTGGATCTCTCTTCACTCATCTCTACTCTATTTTGACTTTCGAGGACGAAAGTCCATTTAGTAGTGGATGTTGTAATGTCCCTTATGGTAATTTATGAGAAATATGCGATGTTTTGCATTCTTTAGAGTCTTAGTAGCTGCCCCAGGTTATTTATGACTTGTTGAGATTGGTAGTTCGATTTCCTGGCTACTCGGTTGAGATTTATCTCAAATTGCCTGTTTGAGTGCCTAAAACTAATTACTCGTTAACTAAAGATAAATTTCCTTCAAGACGAGCTTGAAACTAAATTTTTATAGTTTCATTTTCTCTGGAATGCCAACAAAGTCAAGATTGACCTCAAGTATGTGTTTCATAGTTTTCGTTTGCAATTCGTACTCAAATGTGGATTTCAGTTAAGTTTAAAGTCTAATTTTGAGCTTGAGTGGTATTTTGATGTTTAGAGTGTCGGAACGGATTTCTGACTCTTTCATCAACTCCAAAATGGTGAATTTAGGCTAGTTTGACCCTTAGTACACTTCCCAAGGTATCCGTTCTTGATTCGAGTTGGTTTATGGAAAGTTGGAATTTACCCATTTTGGATAAATCTTGGTTTGGGGGTCATATTAGCTCAAACGACCTCCAATGTCCATTTCTTGGATTTCGTTGAATTTGGAATGTGTTTTTCACATAAGATACATATTTGGTTTGCCAAAATTAGACTCGGTTTTATTTTCAAACCCCTAGTTCAAATTTCTAAAAATAGTTGTATTGATGGTGCAAACACAAGCCGATTTATCATTCAAATTGTTGATTAAGAGGTAATTGATAAATCGGACACTTCATCGATAAATCAAAAGGTGCGGATAAATCGTTAATTTGTACCGATAAATTAGTACCTACTCCTCTTGCTAGTATTCAGAGGGGATGTCGATTTATCAGGACTTGTTCGATTTATTGGTATCCTCTCCTCTTGCCAGTATTCAAAGGGGTTGTTGATTTATTGGCATTTTGTCCAATTTATCAGTATCCGCTCCTTTTTCTTTCTAGTGCTCAGGGGGATACCTATTTATCGGCACAAGTGACCGATAAATCGGTATCTGAGGCTTATTTCACCAAGCCCTATTTTTGATTCATTATTTCATCAAGTTTTCACACGTGTTATCTCAACTCTTATGCGCGATTTGCCTTGGAAACTTCCCCGAACTCCATAGAAAAGTTTCTTGGAGATCCCATACGTCTTTCTCACCCTTCGTAAGTAATTTCATCCATTTAGTTCCATGAAAATTGGAGTTTTCCCTCCATTGATGCCTAGTCATGATTTTTTGATTTCGCCACTTCTATCCAAACTGTGGGATAAATCCTTGTTCATTAGTGCTATTTTACTTCATAGTAATCTTTCCATTTCCAATTTCATTGTATAATTCCATAAAGATCGAATCTTTAAATCCCTTTTATACTTTATTTACTAAGGGATTTTCGAGGGTCTTTCTTTGCCCAAATTGTACTAAATTTTGGAGCACAGGTTCTCGGTAACGATGGGAACCTCATGGCGATGTTCGTTTTTTATTCGAACGAGCGGGCCCTCTAGGCCCATTTTAGGTCCTATTAAGCCTAGTCCAGAACTTAATATAATTTATATCGTTAGACTCGTATTGACATATGGAATAGTATTTTTCAAGTTTCAAAGTATTGTAGTTCGTTTGATATCAGTCAGAGTAACATTTACGAGTTCCAGCGCTTTATCATCGAACAACATGTAGGCTTCGTGGGGTTATCTTTTGGTTTATAGCTTTAATAATTGTACTAAATAGCATTCGTAGGTTGGGCATCTAGGTTGTTCCAGTGACCTATTTCGGCATCCAGATTAATATGATGCCTGTGACCCAGGATTTTGCCTACTGATACCTATGCAGGCATAAGTGGTTTGTCATTTCATGTATAAATATACTTGCTAAAAAGATATTTATTATACGAGAGGTTGGGTCATAGGCTCCGTTGGGAGTGCATTAAGGCTGGGCCAGTATCACCATTTGATTTTGATGTCGTGGAGGCTAGATACTGATAATAAGAATAATGATGGATAATGACAAAAACTAATAACTTGATATATTCTAATGTTAACATAAGTTAAAGGACCTTTTAATTGTTTTAGACTCAGACCGTACTAGCATCTAGTACCACCATTTCTACTTGTTTTAGCCCAGTCCTTACACCCGAGCACGGGACAATATCATTTGACTAGTTAATACTGAAACTTGAGACCGACTTCGTTCGGCAGTGAGTACAACTGCTAACACTTGAGTCCGTTATTGTAAGACAAAGAGTATAACTTTTTTACACTATCACTTATACTATTTTGGAGAATTATTAATGCAGTTCCCTTGAGGACTTTGGTGATACATGACATTGAGGAGAGGGACGCCATAACCGACCAACATTATGGGTTTTGAGGCGTGGGATGCCATGACTTGTCAATATTACGACTTAATGAGACTAATTGATATGAGGCACTGAATGCTAGTTTTGATAACCTTTGAGGCTTTATGGTTTGGGATGTGATATTATGATGATGGTAGAGATTGTACGTGGTGGTCATACCTCTATGGACCTTGCTTCCGGGCTATGGGATGAAAAGGGAGGGGTATATAACGTAGTAGAGATATATCGAAAATTCTTAGGTTAGCCTTGCATGGATCCTACCTACTGGGCCAATGGGTACCGAAGGAGGAAACGTACCCAGGACTTGATATTTCATGGTGTGTATTTACTTTTCTGCACTTGTTTTCTTCAATGCACCCTTGGTAATATATGGATGCCTACGAGTGATTGTGTTTTCTGCATGCACTGCACTTCTTTCTGGGGGACTTGGCAATGTTTATTATGCATTACTATATTACTGTTACTACTGTTTAGATGTTCTTATTAGTTTCTTCATAACTCTTGTTATGTGAGATATTGTGCATTATATCATTGTTCAATCATTCATTCCTTATTCGAGATTACCGGTATACCATCCATACTCTCTTTCTATCTTCTACTTGACTCCTGATTAATTATTATTATTATTTACATATATTATTGCAAGAATTTTGGGTACGCTATTCTTCTTGCCTGAGATCTTATTATGTGATTTAGCTAGCGAAGCCATGTCTATCTGTACTTGATCCTTATTTGAGTAGCTAGCTTTCATGATGAGCTATTTGTTCTATGACCCAATTTATTGTATTACGTTATTTACTGCTTTTATTATTGTTATGTGCCTAGTGGGTCCTCGAAGCCTACTGGGTATGGTTTGCTTCGGCAGCCTGTGCTTATACCACACTTGTCTATGTGCAGATTTGAGTACAGGTGTCCGACCGTGATTCACAGACTATTGTCCGTGCTTGACACCACTTAGTTCAGAGATTCAAGGTGAGTTTGGCATCCAACTTTGTCCTTCTTATTTTTAGCATTGGGTTGATCTCCTTGTGTTTCAGAGATAATTTGACATTAGACTTTTATTTCATATTCTGTACTTAGATGTTTTGTATCACTCTGACTACCGGGTTTTGGGTATCGTCCACTTATTGTAATTCTACTACATTGAGTATTTCTTTTCCAGTTATCTTCTATTTATTTATACTTGTGATTTCCGCTTTTGTTATAGTTGTCCTCCGCTTAGGCTTTGGACTATAGAGTTGGTTCTCCTACTGGTGGTATAGTAGGTTCCATCATGATCAGAGAAATTGAGGTCATGACAAAAGGTCAGGGACCTAGTTGATTTGGCACTAAGGGTTTGAGACCCTGGTTGATTTGGAACTAAGTCCAGGACCTAGTTGATTTGGCACTAAAGGTCTAAGGCCCCTGTTGATTTGGCACTAAAGGTCTGGAACCTCAGTTGATTTGGCACTAAGGGTCTGGGACCCCATTTGATTTTGCACTAAGGGTCGGGAACCCCATTGATTGGCACTAATAGAAAGCAAACCCTTTATTTTGCACTAATTAGGCGCGACTTTCTTGTACGAGATAGCACTATTCAGACTTACTTTACAGCACCCCTATGCATGCATTCCACTCGTAGTGTTTGTACTTGCTGGACTTTAGGGGGGAGTCACAGTGAGTTTTGTTGTACTATTTGTGCCTACCAACGGGATGGAGCATTAGGTAGATTTTTGTGTGTTTTCTTTTTGTTTGTACCCAGTGGTCATATGGGGGGGGGGGGCAATTGGGTTTTCTTTAGCTCTTTATCTTAGTTACTTTTACTTTCACGTTTTTTTTACTTATGGTACTTTTGATGGTTGTATTAGTATTAGTAATCAATTGGAATTCAGCTAGTCCTTCTGTAGCTCGTTCTTAGCCTTACGCGGTAGTTGGTTCCTCCTATGCGACAGTCGCGCTTATTTTACCAGTTTAGTTCTTCTATTAATAGTGCTAGTACCTGTTCTCATTACCTGTTCCTTTAGTTTCGCAGTTATTTTGTTACTACTTTCTTATCACTATTGACCTGTTTTACTTTCCTCGTTATTTATTTATTTCTATTTATTTTAGCTTGGCTGGCTGTGATGCCTACTGGGTTCCCGTGTTTGGTACTAATGTTGTAGTTCTATACCGTTTTCATGGTACAGATACCGATAGGAATGATATGAGATGTTGAGATCGTACTAGGTAGATATTGTTAATCTGCAGAGACTACGGTGAGCTTTGCCGTCTAAACTGATCGTGGCTTTCATGCTGTTTAGCCTGCTTTATTTTGTTCATAGCAGGCTCCGTGTAGTGCTATTTTGTAGGGGCTATACTTGTATATATATTTTCTTTGGTTACTCTATTTACTAGCTCCATGTGCTATTGACACCAGGTTCTGGGTTGTATATATTTCTTTATGCCTCCACTGTTCTTTAAATATTTGGCTATAGCTTTACTTAAATTGTTATTTGTGAGCGTTTATGACTCATTCCGAGTAGCTCCAGTCTGGAGGGACAAACTTGGCTACAGGAGGGTGGTAGATACCGTTATGACCGGAAATTTGGGTCATGACGACAAATAATCAATCCTTTGAGAAAAAAAATGCATATAGTATTCAAATGAAAGAAAAACTATACAACTGAAAATGTCAAGTTTTAAATTATTGGTACAAAAGTATTTGAACAAATAATTTTTCCAAGTCATTTTTCAAATTAAAAAAATAATTTAATGTTGAAATATGAAATAAATTGAACGAACAACCGTTAATTGTTAATGATTATATATAGGAACATCATTTCAAAACAACTGATTCAATCATGAACAAGAATAAGAAAATTCAACATTAACAATCTAAATTTTATTTTGTCTGTCAAAAGCTTAACACATATAATATATAAATTAGTCTTTCAACGATTCACTAACTAAAACTTCAGCCAAAAAAATATTAACATAGATACATGTTCATCATTTATTTCTATATTTTTTCATCTAACAACTAATGACCCGATTATCCATTGAAAGACTCCTCTTATAATTTTTTTTCTTCAACTTTCTTCGATAATTTCACTCTATCTATTCGAAGATTCCAATATTGTAAAGGTTCAGAAGTTTCTTCATAAGTTTTAAACTTTTTGTGGGTGCTTACATTAAATTCATTGGTCATCTCGGCACAATTCTCCCAAAAGTTGTATATGCCTGGTTTTAATTTCCTTAAAAACAACATAAAAATTATTTCCTGTGAGATACCAAATTGTATGTAATGTAAAGAAGTAGAAGAACAAGATGATAGACGTGAGGGAGAGAAAATTATAAATGAAGAAGATAAAGAGTATGGAAAAAAATATAAAAGAAGGAACAATAATAATGATGATAGACGTGCAAGCAGAGTGTTGGGAAGAGAAGTTTTCTTTGAAAGGATAACTAACGTTTGTTGGGAAGAAAAATTCAATGAAAGAAAAGTGTAGTTTTTATTTTTATAAGTAGATAGAGAGAGTGATTTTCAAATTTCAGATAGTAATTTTGAATTTTAAAAGGCCTTTTGAGTAGCAAAAATTCTGAAAATTACACAATTAACTTTAAAATGTGTATGAAGTTAACTTAATAGTCTGAAAATATTAATTTGTGATTATACAAAAGTGTTAGTGAAATATTATTTTTCTTAAAGTTCTTAGATTATACATCTTTCATTTGGGAGTAATTTATTCTTCAAAATTGTTCGTAGTGTTTTTTGTTCTAAAGCTAAGATAAGAGCGTTTGTCTTAAAATTCTATCAAAAATCAAGATAATAATTTCGATTTTAGAAAATCTTTCACCTACAGCATCCGTTTCAACACATGCAAAGCATCCAAGTGAAGAAAGATTGATTCTTTTTCAGTGAGAAACATAAATCCCTATAAATTGAGGCACAACTCTATAATATAGTCTAATGTACCAAATATGTCAGACTCTTTGGTGTCCCATCCTCTGGTGTTTAGCGTTACCGTGCCCAACTCTTGGGACACCTGAGCGTACGTGTGTGACATGTATGACCCTCCATTAATTCCGTCCACAATCAGCTTTGAAGGGGCATTCAGTGCATGATAAAACATCTCCTTCAAATAGTTTTTTCCAAACCCATGTGTCGGACACTGCTTAATTTTCTTATTAAAACGTGACTTTATGTACGACTTCATTAGGCTTCTGCCTAAAATTAGTTATCTCATCCCTCAATAACAACATCTTGGAGGGGGAAGCCTCTATGTATATATAATTAGTACAGTGTATACAAACCTAATTAGATGCATCAAAATGTTTTGTGGGGAGGTAATATAATTTGTCTATGAGTCTATCAGACGTACGCATCAATAGCTGATAATATATTTATATGTATAAACAAAATATAAGTAATGTATACCTATTGTATTTACTATGTCACCATCAAATGTATGAAATAAATGAAATAAATGTTTAACAAATAAAAAAGTATACATCCGCTAAATCAACACACTAAACAAATGTGTACAACAATAATTTGCATTATAGTTAATGTATACATAAAAAAATTAATATGCTACATATATCCATAAAATTTCTTTCATTAAGAAAATTCTAGATATATAAACTATTATGTACAAACAAAATATAAGTAACGTATACATATTGCATTTTCCATGTCACAATCAATGTATACAATAAATTTTGAATCAAATTTAAAAAGTATACATCAACTAAACCAATACGTTAAATAAATGCATACAATGATAATAAACAAGATAGTTAATGTATACCATTGAAAAAAAAAAAAGTTAACATGTTAGTTAAATATCCAAAAAATTTCATTCCTAACTTAAAAGAAGTACCAAGGTTCATATTTTTAAGAATACAAGTTACCACAGGCTCGAGTGAGATATTAAATACACAATGTGCGGCTTAAAATCTCTTAGAATTGCTACTCTTTTTACACTCGGGCTAAATTTTGCCAATACTTTTTGGGTTTAAAATTTGGGGTCTGTTTAACATTATTTAAAAACAAGTAGTTTATAAAATAATTTAAAAAATTAATTTTTAATAATTTTTAAGTTAAAAAAATATGAAAAACTTATTTTGATTTCAAACTATTTACAAGTCAATTCAAATTTTTTAAGTCATTTTTAAAATATTTAAAATATTTAAAAGCTAAAAATTATTTAAAAATTAATTTGATCAACTTATAATTAAATCAAACGATATATATATTTATATATATCGAGAAGCAAAGAAGCAAAAATAGTGCAAAGCAAAACCTACCTTGTAGGTTCTAGTATCTTCTATATTTATTTTTAATCATTGAAAGAAGAAAATAATTGTCATTTCCTCTTTCCATTTTATATGGCATTTTTTAAAATTTTTTTTTTTAAGAAATGTCGTCTTACTGTTATTCAAGAAAGTTACACTCTCCGTTTAACTTAGTTGTCACACTTTTTATTTTGAAATCTAAATAAGTTTATTTTTATCATAATTTTTTTATATATTTTTTGAATATTTTAAATTATTAATTATTGTGACTCATAATATATTTTATATAGTTTTCAAATATATAAATTTTATTTCAAAAAATTTAAAGATCGCATGTCAAAATTTATTATCAAATATAAATTGGTCGACTCTAGATAAGCGAAGTGTGACAACTAATTTTAAACGAGGGAGTACTTTAAAATTTTCACTTTACACTTAATAAAATAATTTACAACCACATAAGTATCTAAGACTATTTTATACCACAAGTTTCAAGAATTTTTCTTTTAACTCCCTCTCAAATTAAAGGTTCCACGTAAAATGGCAAAGTACTTCCTCCGTTCAAAATTAATTGTTACACTTTTTATTTTAAAATTTAAACTAATTTATTTTTAATTGTAATTTTTCATATATTTTTAAATATTTTATAATTAATTATTATTCTGACTTATAATAAAGTAGTTTTTAAATATATAAACTTTATTTTAAAAGGTTTAAAGTGTCATGCCAAATTAGTTTTTGACTGGGGGAGTACTAACGTAACTAACCTGTTGTAACCCTTGGAATTTAAGTAACGTGTAAAGTGAGTTTCCACTGACAAGTGGATATACTAGTAGTTATTTTGTTTTTGTTTTTGGACGCAGATATCCTAGTTATTCTCTTTTTGTCTGAACAATTATTTCCAAATATATTATTGTTCATCTCCATTCCAGCTTCCTCTGTTCCTTTGGTAATTCTAGCCAGAATTAATGGAGCATGTGAACCAAAACAAGCTATTTTGTGGTGGTTTTAGAAGGGATACAACTGAGCAGAAGCTTAAAGAACACTTTTCCAAATATGGATATGTGCATAGCTCTGTCATTGCTAAGGATCCTTATACCGCTACACCTAGGCGCTTTGCATTTGTTTCTTTCTCTGACCCATTTGCCGTAGAAAAAGCCCTCCAAGATACCCATGAAAGTCTTGGACAAATGATACAAATAATTAAGAATCAAACCTTTTTTTGTTCCTTTTTTTATACATAAGCTTGTGACTTTCCTTCTTGTTTTATGAGCCTTTTTCTGAGCTTGTTGATGTCTTAAGAGTAGAAACCTTTTCAAAGATTACCTGTTGTCCTATATTCTGGCTTTGTTTAATGTATATATGTTTGCTTTTTCTGTAGGTGGAGGTGAAAAAATTAAGACCCAAAAGTGAACAAAGACAAAGTAGGTGGAGTAGCTGCTTGAATATGAATGGTAGAACCAGTGGTAGTAACAAGATTTTTGTAGGGGGTTTGGCAGCTAACCTTACTGAGCAAGACTTCAAGAGTTATTTTGAAGGGTTTGGTAGGATTATAGATGCTGTTGTGATGCATGATACTGTCACCCATAGGCCAAGAGGGTTTGGTTTTATTACCTTTGATTCGGAGGATGCAGTTGATAAAGTTACGCAGAAGAATATTCATAAACTAAGTGGCAAGCTTGTGGATGTCAAGAGGGCTATACCAAAGGATGGAAATAACCATAGTGATAATGTTTATCATGCCACAGTACATACTGGAAGTGTACCGTACAGTATTCCCAAGGTTGATTGTTACGACAATTTGGGTGCATCTTACAGTCCGGAAAATGCATATGCATGTTATTATGGGCATTATGGATATGCTTATGGAATTGGAGTTCTTGGAAATGGTTACCCTTTAGGATTTGGTTATGGTAGCATTAATCCCTTGATTCCTGGGGTCATTTGGGCGATTAACCCTGCGTTGGCTGTTATTGCAGGAAGTCCAATGACTTATAATAATTTAGATGCAATCTATTCCCCCTAAATGAATGGTGGCATGTCAATCTAATTGCATTATTAAGAGTCATAGCATTTCTTAGCAACTAGCTTTGTTAGATGTAGATGTAAACTCTGTTTCAAACTGTCGTTAGCTTATATGTGGCACTGTAATTGTTCACTTGGTGATAAATGAAAATAGTTATATACATTAGATATCACAACAAGATTCGACTATTCTTGTTCTCTCTACTTTAATTGCCATTTAGATTTTTCTAATTTCAAATAACTTAAGTTTCACCGTAAATTTCAATAGGATGAACGAATTGCTTTTAACTGATTTTTCATTTTTGTGAAATGTGAACAAAAATAGAAAATCTTTTTTATCACAGTAAGTACAAATAAATTATGGTTTCTCAGAACTCATAATACTAATGATTTGCTAGCAAAAAAATATATATTTCCAAACACTACCTGTACAAACCTAAGAATAATCCTTAAAAGAAAAATGCTTTCCCTAATGATAAATAGCAAACAAAGATGTGAACAATATACCACAAAGAGTCATTTAACAAAAAAACAAAAAGCAAAACTCAAGGTGAGAACTGACAACTAAGTAGTACTCAATGGAATTGCTAAATATTGATCGAAATAATTTTCCTATAATGTTGGCATAAATCAAAAGCTATAATTAGAATCGGAGCATCTAAAATAGTACTCCTTCAGATTCACTTTTTAAAAAAATAATAAAAATCAATATGCTATTTCGGTGAAATAGAAATACTCAGATATAGAACTGGAGTTTTAAATGGATACAAACTCTAAATAAGCTTAAAATATGTCTACAGAGTAATTCCTCCATGTTTTATTTGTGTAGTATACCTGTATATATTAAAAATACTAGTTCAATTATTTATTTAATTTAAAAAATTAAGAGATAGTAAATTGTTTTGTGTGTATTTTTTTTAATTAAATATTAT
>JBDJHY010243400.1:0-10801 GCA_039654485.1 Withania somnifera
GGTTACATTTTAGGAGTGCATGGTTTAAAGGTTTGATATGTAAATATGGGGTGAAGCATAAGGTAGCCACTGCCTATCACCCCCAAACTAGTGGGAAAGTGGGGGTATCAAATAGGGAGATCAAGAAAATTCTCCAAAAGACAGTTAATGCACAAAGGAAGAATTGGGACGATAATCTTGATGATTCCCTTTGGGCATACAAAACTATGTATAAAACTCCTATCGGTATTTTAATGTATCAGTTGGTCTATGGAAAAGCATGTCACCTTCCTATATAATTATAGCATCACACATATTGGGCTATCAGGAGGTTAACTTTTGAATTCAAGGACACCATTGAGAAGAGGATGTCGCAACTACATAAGCTTGAGGAGTTCAGGCTTGATGCCTATGAAAATGTCAAACTAATTAACGAGAAAACTAAGAAATGGAATGATAAGAAATTAGTCGAAAGATCCTTTGAGATGGAACAACAAGTGCTACTATTCAATTCACAACTGAGGTTGTTTTTATGAAAATTACACTCCAAGTGGATAACGCCATTCAAAGTTGTGAGTGTTACGAAGCATGGAGCTGTTGAGCTTCACGATTATAAGCCAAACAAAACTTTTTTGGTTAACGACCAGATGGTCAAGAACTATTGGCCCAATATTGATCGTGGGATGACATCCATCAATATGGTGGATGAGTGACATTAAGTGGGTCATGCCACAATGTTAAATAAGGCACTTCTCGGGAGTCAACCCGTGATTTGTATGTAATGTTAACTTTGCTTATGTTTTTTAATCATTTTTTCTGATGTTTATTAGGTATATGAAGATATGGAGGCCTAAAGGTCCGCAATAGGATGGTATGCTAAGAAAAAACTAAGAATGGATCGATCATGATTGTTATCACTTCATGATGCACATTGTGATCATCCATTGGAATGCCATTGTTCAATCAAGATGGGCATCACAACATGATGGTTATCATGATGAGACTCAATATAGCTGGTGGTTTCATCATGATGGGCATCACGACGTGATGCTTATCATGATGAGACTCTAGATAGCCAGGAGTTCCATCCCGATAGGCATCACAATGTGATGCTTAAAGTGATGAAACTATAGAATGATGGGATGTCTATCACGATAGGCATCATGTCATGATGCTTATCGTGATGATACACTAATTGGAAAAACACACCATCACAATATGGATCACGTTGTGATAGAGTGATTTTTGGCTTTAAATATTTAACACACCAACCCAACCCTCATTCCCATAAAGTTCATTCATGCCATACACTCTTATTTTTCTCTCAAAAGAAATCTAGTCTTTCCCTTTTCTCTCTTCATCCAACTCCATTACTTTTCAATGTTAAGCATCTCAAGTAAGTTTTTAATTACTTCTTTTTTATTTCTCTTGGGTTGTATTTATTGGGAATATGATTTCTAAGTATCTTTGACCATTGTTGTGCAATTAAACTTTATAGTATAAATCACTCTTGTTGTGCCATGAATGGTGTTAAAGTGGAAATCTTGGTTATGCTGTTGTGAAACTTGAGTTTGTGGTATAGTGGAGTTGGTGGGGTGAATTATTTCATGATTTGGGAGTAACTTTGATTCAATAAATTGTTAGGGTTGATAATGGGATTGGACCATGAGGTTTCCATGTTTAATATGTACATAGTGTGTAAAGGTAGTTTGTTTTAGTTGTTAGTAGTACTTTGTGCCATTGTTGTACTTGTAACATACCTTGCACTTCATTATGATAAAATGGGTTTGATTAATGCACGTCGATACACAGCAACTTCGTTAATGCACATTGGGAAAGGGAAGTCTGAGTACCTTGAATTTATATGACAAGTACGAATTGTGATGTGCCACGAATTAGTTGTGGTAACATGCAGTTAATGCTTAAGTGTGGGGTGGTTTTCACCATCCCACTATTGTATGTTGTATAAAGTATATGTTATATCTGAAAGTGAAGGTGAAACTGGTGATAATAGGATAATAATTAGAGGGTGTAACAGAGTCCATAAGATTATGTGAAGGCATATATCCACAACTTGGACTTGAATTGTAATAGCTAAGGAAGTCTGATATACCTTATATATATTTACTGTCAAGTATATTGTGCTTTGAACTTAAGTGTGGGGTGGAAACACCACCAATTAATGTTGTCTTATATGTTTTCTGTGGCTATTCTAATGTATGTTCTTTATTTACAGGAAAATGCCTCCAAAAGCTAACAAATTAGTCCACCCACACAAAGTTGCCATGGTTGGGTCAGGTTCTATTCTTGCAAGCTCTAAACAAGCCTGTAGTACTTCTTCTGAGGAGCCACCTCTTGTGGTACCTCCCAAGATGAGGCATCACCGATTTGGTATTGCCTCTACAGAAGATTCAGGTAAAACCTGGTTTAGAAGAAACTTCATAGCCAAGTATCTCCCTATTGAGAGGATTGACAAGGAAACTTTAGCTACATATCTACCACAGATCTTCACCAAGTTCTCCAATTGGGTTTGGATTTCATTTTTGAGAACTAAGGTAAATGCAATATCAACCTGGTTAGGGGGTTCTACGCTAATTTGAATCCGAAAGAAACAAATGAAGTATGGGTGCATGGGCGCACATTCTAGGTAGCAGCTTCATTTGTCAACAACTTACTGAACACCAATGATGAGGATGACATGGCTTTATTACGTGTTTTTTGGAAGAACCCACTGTATAAGCATATTCACCACACGCTGTGTGGTGTCAACTCACAAGAAAGATGGATTAGGAATGCCTAAGGGCACCACTCTGGCTTTTCATTTTAACATTTAAATAAAGAAGTCTATTGCTGGTTAAAGATTGTCAACCATTGCCTTATGCCAATAAATTATTACATGACTGTTATCTGGAGCAGGGTATGCCTTGTCTATGCCCTGATGACTAGCAGGGACATTAACATTGGTGGAGTAATTCAAGCTGCGATGAAAAAGGCAAGGCATAGTCAGAGGTGGCAGTACAGTTTTGGGGGCATGATAACGAGGTTTCTTCGTGGTCAAGATGTTGAGGAAGATCCATAAAATGCTATCTATCCTCCACTTGCTAAAACTATGGATGTTACCAAGAGTAAAGTCGTAGTTGAAGGCGAAGGAGGGAAGAAACTGACTCAGCTAGAGAAAAATGCCATGTATGAGAGCTATTTTGATTTAATGTATGGAGCCATGTTAAAGTTGTGGATTGGTGGTAGGAGAGAAATGGCAGAAGAGATCAACGTCATGCACCTATAGTACCAATGAACAACCATGCTCGTATGATGTGTAGGATTGGGCCTAGTTTTGTGTTGCCCATAGATAATGATGTCCCTACTAAGGATGAGTATGCACAGGGGGATTCAGATGCTTAAGAAGAGAGTGAAGATGATAATGGTGACACTACAGGTGTTGTTTCTATCTTGGTGGGTGAGAATGAAAGCCTCCAAATCTCTGACCTGGAGGACCTTAACGAATGACCAGGGAGTTTTTATAGCCTTTCTCTTTTATTATATTTTGTGCACCGGCGACAATTCTTGATTTAAGTGTGGGGTGGGGGCTATAAATATCCTTGGTATGTTGATCAAAGGTTGTGTGTTTCTTGTATGACTTGTTTTGTTTAAATTTAATTTTTATGTTGTACTTTTTATTTTTACTTTTTATGTAATTTTTATTTGGCTTTGTATTTTAATTTTTATATTTTAATGTGTTATTTAATTTTTATATTTTTTGGGATTCCTTAGTTTTTCTTGTCGGCTCTTTTCTAAGGATAGTCCCCTTAATCCGGAGTAGAGTAGTTATTTGTGTTATTTTTATTTTCTTTTTGGTCATAGAATAAAGGAATTTTCTCGATGATGGATGGATGATGACCGTTTTAAGGGAAATCAATCATAGATAGGAATAAAATAGGTGGAACCCTACAATGATTGCAAACACTAAGTATATTTTGTAGTGTCTTTATCTTTGGATAAACTAACAGCTTCGAACTACAACTAAGCATAATGAGTAGGATACTGGGAGAGATATGCACTTGAAATAAAACTTAACACTAATGGAGTTGTGGCATAATAATGAAATACCATTCAATTTGTACTTAATTGAAACTCAACTTTTGTGTAATACTTGTCAAACCAATGTGCCAAGTGAGGTGAGATTCTTGCATATTCCATGTTTTGCATCCTAGTCTAGAACTTTCCCTGCATGTTACTGAAGTGAGATAAAAAGTATTGTTGTGACTAGAAAATGATATAGGCCTTTGTTTATATGTTTTGTAAAATTATAGCCTATTCAGATATACTATCTCTAGTCATCCCCTTGATCCTATTGCCTATTCTTTGTTAGCCTGTAATTTTGCCTTAATCTCTTTTATTGAATCCATGTTTTTGCACCCTACTTCCTTTAGCACTGGTATAGAAGTTGTGATTGGAATTGTTAATATTAATAAAGGAAAAGGAGAAAAGGGGGTTCTAATGAGTGTAATATGATAGGGATACCCTCTTGGATAGAATGCCTACACACCAAGAAAATGCACTTAGAAAAAAAAAAGAGAAAGTGCTTAAAATAAAAAAAAATGAGAAATTCATTCTTGAAAAAAATGAGTTGGTTAGTGAGAAAGAGATCTGAGAAATGCTAAGAAAAAAATAAAGTGTAGAATTAATGGTTGTTGAGGTGTAAAAAGTGTGAAGTGCTCAGGGAAGTGTAAGTTACTATTATATAGTTTTTCTGCCTGTCCCTTAGCCAACATTACAACCTGTTAAAGACCTATTTTATTTTAGTCAAGCATGCTTAATTAGTGGAGATGTACATACTGGGCAAGTATATAGTAGTTTGTGCATGCATGTGAATTCTTTGTGAGTGTGAGAGTTGTGCATAATGGCAAAAAGTCCTTACACCATATTCAACTCTATTGAATTGATGGTTGTGTGGACTATTCTTTCTTGTGAGGGCTCAATTGGGGAGTCATGGTGTATACAATTGATTTGTCATTAAAGTGTCAATTTGGCCTACAAATCCTAATTGTGTTGGTAATGTATTAGTGTGTGTTCTTTTCCTATGGATCTATTTTGTTGATGTTCTGGTTAATGGTTTTAAGTGTTTAAAATTCAAATTAACGTGTTAGAACATAACCGATGTATCATGTGAATTTAGTCGTGGACTTTTGGGTTGGTTTTGTAATGTGTAAGTGATTGTTCGAGGAAGAACAAAAGTATAAGTGTGGGGTGGTGATCTTAGGAATATTTAGATGCCTTAACACCATTAAATTCCTATGTTTAAACTTGGTTTCGAGAATAATTACATTCTTTTTGAGTGTCTTATTACTAAATATGTGTGTAGCATTACGAACCCATTTGATTAGCCTAACTTAGGTGTATTTGGAGCCTTAAGGGATGTAGATCAAGCAAAAGTGGAAGGTGGAGTGAGTAGGGATGAATTGCAGATAAATTGTCCCTATCACAACAGCGATCATGACGTGATAGCTAGCCCCTTACGATTGGGATCACATCGTAATCCCCTGTTTATTTGGGCTAGAATTGCTGCTAACTTACAGATTAAGTTAGGGGAAAAATAGTCTTTTTTCTTGGGTGACTATATAACCCTTAAGGAGGCTTTTTGGGAGATTTGCAGCACTTGGGAGAGAAAACAACAAGTGAAAAAGATATTCAACAACCTAGGGTTACGTTCTATTGCTGAATTCTTGTACTTCCATGTTAAATATGTTATTTTGTGAATTGAGTATGAATATTCTTGGCTAAATACCCTTGTTTTGGGTTATGGCTAGCACATGATTTCTAATATTGGTTGAGCATAAACTATTGATTATTTCTCATGTTAATTGTTATTACACTTAGGTATTAACATGTTCTAATTGAATAACCACCATTAGAATAAATCTATAACTCTAAAGTGCACTAATTTGGGAATCTGACAAGTGGAATAGGAGTGTAAGGTGTGAGATTATGTTTATTGAATCTAAATTAGAATAATGAATATGATTTGTTATTAAGACAAGATCTTGTACTTAGTTGACTCACTTGGTCAAATAGAGAAGATATCTATAATGCATTTATATTAACTCATCACAACACAAATCAATCGAAGTAGTTATGGGAATTATATAAATAATGATTGAGGACTATGAATCCCTAATGCATAACTTAAACCCCGGAATCAATAATTAGAGACATAAATGACATTTATGGAAGAATCAGATCATATATGAATGTGTGTGATGCCATAACCCTAGAATATTTTGTTCATATCGACAACATATGTTGTTTCTTCCCTAGTCTCATTTAATTTTATTTAGTTAAAGTTATAACAGTATAAATCCAAATTATTCTATTGTGATATACAGTTGCATAAATATTTAATTCCCTATAAGAGTAATTTACGATACTAATTCATAATATCAAGTACCTGACGGCTCGATATTTTTCTTGAAAGAGCCATTATATTACTTGTAAGACCACACACACTTGCGTATATGCTTGGAAGCCAACATTGAGGTGGTAGTACATGAGTCTATATTTGTGCATTTATATGTTATTTGACTTGTTTTGATGTTGAGATCAGTTATTGTATAGTTGTATGTTTTATAGTTGTGGCCTAATTGAAGTTTGATGTGCTGAGTCATTTCCTTCTTCCTATCATCTTGTATACTATGTTGGTAAGACAAATATTTCATTCGAGGATGAATGATCACAAGGGGGAGATAGTGTAACATACATAAATTTGAACAAGAATTTGAACTGCTCTGTGTTCCTGCTTATGTTTGAGTTCTGTGAATTCGAACTTGACCCTAGGTTATAAATCATTCCTTAAGTGTGGAAGTTGTGTTTGACATGATTTAAGGTCATAAGGAACTCCTAGCACAAATTTATGTTCAAAGCATTTCTATCGTTGTAGTTTTCGTATCATTTCATACATGGGTCAAATTCAAATGATCATATCCCATAATATACGAGGAGTTATGTGACCATAACCTATCTAAAAAAAGGTCTTTGAGTGTAGTTTTCAAATCAACAAATCTTGTGTGCAGGAGTGTGACACATTTTAGTTATGGACATTTTTGTAATGCATCTCATTGGGAAGCATGACACATTTAAAAAGGAGTGTACAAAGAAAATTTAATGAAGCTAAATGTGGCACCCGCTATTTCACACTAGATAATTTTCTATGATGGAAACCGCAACACGTCTAGCTCCACAGTTAAGTGTTATTTTTACAATTCTTTCCCCCTTTTTACAAGGCTATTTTTGAGTTTTTCCACCTCTTAGATCATTAATACAATGCCATTTTGGGATAGAAAATACATGTTATTTAAGCCGCAAATACATATTCCACTTCATGCTACACTAAAATAAATCAACTCAAGGTTCTTCTCTCAAACTTCTCTCAAGAACAAAGCTAGGGTTCTTTTAAAGGGTCATCTCCTAGGATCAAGTTCATCAACTTTCCTCCATAAAAGTTCTTCCATTGAGGTATGTGTTCTTTCAACAAGGACTCCTTTCATTCTTGTTCCTAAAAACTCTTTTTTAAATAAAGGTTTGAATATGTAGAAGCATGCTAGGGTTCTTAATAAATCCTATAAACTATGAAATCTTGAAGTGGGCATTTACTTGATATTTTTAGTTCGAATTACAAAGTTTCATGATGATTATTACTTATGAACTTTACATGATTAATTGATTTTTTCAATCAAAATTGTGAAGTTTACATGATGTTGATTTAATTGGGAAATTCCTCATGAGTTAGCATGTTTTTGTAATTGAAGTAAAAGAAAGAAATAAGCTTTGATGAAATAAGAATGAACAAAAAAATTTTTTTGGCTAATGTGATAAAGTTTAAGGTATAAATTGATTATTATTTTCAAGGTTTATTCGAAAACTTGATTAAGCATTGAAGCGTCATAATTACTTGACTTGTTACATGATTTTGAGTATGAACGTGAAGCATATCTAAATTGATTATTTGTGGCTAATTTATCTTAATTTGAAGAGAGTTAATAATACCTTGAAAGGATATATTAATCAATAATTTGAAACTTATTCTTGAAACTTGATAAGAGAATTTAAGTTTCATAAATATTGATTTACGAGTTAGAATGATTTTGAAAGTTGAAGTGAAAGCATGAAAGAAGTCTTGAAACATGAAATTAATATTGTTTTTCAAAGTTTGTTTTAAAACTTGAGATGATTATTGAAAGTATCAATATGGATGATTTTTACCTGGTTTTAATACCACTAATGAAAAATATTTAAATTGAATAGTCTTGACTAAATAAGTCGTAATTGAAGAGAAGTATTGATGGTTTGATTAACTTGATAAGATGAAAGATATGAAGTTAATGATGAGTCTAATTTGACTAAATTTTTCTGTTTTGACTAAATTGAGAGTTTTGATGATGATTTTTCTTTATTTACAAGTTGCTTTTCCTAATACCCATAACTTGCGTGCCACCATAGGATATTATTTTTGTACCGCTCAATTGTACCTAAGCATCTAGTTGGATCCACTACAAAAAGTGTATCATCTTGTGACGGGGTATGAAAGCCCCTACACACAGGGTAATATGTAGACTTCATCACTTTATGTCTTGAGATATGTCAGTTATAGCAACTAATAAAGAGAAGCTATAATTGAAGGTTTTGAACGAAAGAGAGAGAAATCTTCCTTTTAACTAAGTCTTTATCTTTTGCTAACAACTGATGCATTGAGTTATATTAACTGAGTTTACCTAAGATATGAGTTTTTAACTTAATTGAGATGAGTGTTGAGATTTGAAGCCTTTTGAACTAATATCTGAGAGTCAAAATTAGAGACTTCAATTAAAAATGTTGAGCCTAAAGTCTTATACTTGTGAAAGTTGAAACTTTTAAAAAGATACTATTAAAATGCATATTTATTGCTTTATTAAAGACGAGCGTAATATAATTGTTCATATATTGCATAGCCATGAGTTATTTATAGTCATAGCCTATTTCACCTGTTCACATACCTAGTACATTTCATGTGTTGATCTCATACTTCCTATTTTACTAGAAACCCCCCGGAGATCCTTCCAGCCTTCCAGACACCCGTGGTTGATTTGATTTGCACTCGTTGTAATGACCCTCATGGTCATTTATGATAAATACATAATGCTTTGCATTCTATAGAATTTTAGTAGTTGCCCCGAATCAGTTATGACTTGTTGGGACCGATAGTTCAGATCCCTGGAGACTCGGTTGAGAGATATCTCAAATTGCCTGTTTTAGAGCCTAAAACTATGTGCTCGTTGACCAAAGCCAACTTTCCTTCAAGACGTTCTTGAAATTAAATTTTAATAGTTCTTTTAGCTCCGGAATGCAAAACAAAGTCAAGATTGACCTTAAGTTTGTATGTCGGAGTGTTCGTCTACAATTCATGCCCTTTTGTGGATTTTTGTTAAGTTTAAGGCCTAAAGTGGAGCTTGAGTGGTTTTTTGGTGTTTGGAGTGTCGGATCAGAATTCTGACACTTCTAATATCTCTGGAATAATAATTTTAGGCTAGTGGAGGTGTTGGTTTAATTTCTGGACTTGTCGTTGCATTTTCGAGGTGTTGGTGGAGAATTCTTGAAATTTCTGGCTTAAAGTGTTAACTTGGTCAACATTTATCTAAAACGACCTTGGATTCCAATTTTATTGATACCATCGAGTTTGGAATGTGTTCTTCACATGAAATACATATGGTTTGTCAAATTTGGACACCATTTAATTTCGAGACCCTGGTTGGAAATTCTAAAAATTTACATTAGAAACCTACAACTTGTGCAGGTGGACGTCTTTATTGAGATCGCGTTGTATCATCTGCAATCATGATGAGAAAATCCTTCCTGCTGCATGATCATGATCCTCCTCACGCGATCACGATGAGTCCCTTTAACATCCTCTTACGCGATCGTAACAGCTTCCCGGGATCGCAATGGCTACCAACTTTCTTAAGTGCGACCACGATGACCGCTGTAACTGCAACATATATTCCCTGCACGACCCTTACATTTTTATTTCAACAAAACCTCATGATTTCTTCAGCTCCAGGGCAAAAAACTTCTTTCAAACACCATTCCAAGGCTAGGAAAAATCCTTTGAGCATTGTTCTTTGATTCTTCCACGTTTTTTGGGTAAGTTTTCTTCCCTTTTTATTCTTTAATTTCCACCATTAATGGCTCCAAGTGTAGAAATTGATAAAATTATTTCCCTAATCCATATATTTTTGAGTAATTCTTCATTAATTGAGTGCACATTGCTCCTTTATCAATAATGCACCAAAATTCCAATGTTAAATACATAAAGATTAAACCTTTGACCCTATTAGGGTTAAATTTTTCCAGGCTCTTTTGAAGCCCTTCCCATATTCAAATCTATCTGGGGTTCCTAGTGACATTGGGAACCCCGTAATGAAGTTTGTTTTCCGTTCCTACGAGCGGGCCTCGCAAGCCCATTTTAGGCCCTGCCAAGAAATTAGCATAAAATACACCATTAGAATCATATTAAAATAAAGAATTCATTGACACAAGTTTCAGATCATTTGGAGCACGTTTGAGATTAGTCAGAGTACTTTTTGCGAACTTGCAGTGCTTTATCGTCGGACGATAGGTAGGCTCTGTGGGGCTATCTTTGGGCTTATAGCTTTAATAACTATACTAAATGGCATCCTTGGGTTAGTTAGCTAGGTTGTATAGTAATCGTGTACCGTTCTTTCATCCATTTCATGTTGATACTTATATGTTGGCAGCCGAGTGATATGGGGCTCGTGACTTAAAAACTAATTAG
>JBDJHY010243411.1:0-10800 GCA_039654485.1 Withania somnifera
CCACAATATCAGTATGTGGGCATTCCTGCAATTGATTAAGACCTGTAATCTTGCTATTTTGCCCCTTCAGCACTACTGCTTCCACATGATCACTTCTTGTGTTTGTAGTCTCAGTATCACCATTTGTTGTAGTGTCTAACTTTTGTGAGGGAATCTCTTGGCATGATCGATTAGTCATCACCATCCCATCTCCTAAATTAAAACTTGCTTCCACCCATTGTCTTGTTGTAACCTCTTTTATAGGGGTGATTATTATTTCTCTTCTGCATTGTTCCCTTTGTGTCCCCAGTGTTGGCACCCTCTTTTCTTTATTGAATCATTAACATCAAATCCCCAGCTTCCTCAGATGTGGGCTTTGTAACAGTTTATGTTGTATAATATGGTTGTTGAATAGCAACCAGCTGCACATTATCACCTCCAAACTTGTTGTTTGTTCGAACTGAAGATTCACCTCCATTATTCACTATTGCCAGTTCCTTACCAACATCAATTCCTTCTCCTCTCTTATATTATTTATTAATATGGTCCTTGTTTCTTCCAGTTTTCAGTTCCCAACTGCTATTAGGATTAGGGTTTCCCACAACCTTTCCACTAGTTAATATTTTAAGGGGAGGATTGGTCGACTTCTTATTCTTCTGCCTCCCAAAACCTGCACTCTCCTTTCCTTATTAGACTCTACTGCCTTGTCCTTCTCTTATCAATTCAGGATGTAAGATTCTACGCCCTAATTCTTCATGGCCTTGTAAACAACAGTATTTACAATACCTAGGCATAAAATAATACCTAATGTTGATCCACCTGCTCCTTATTTCTCAAGTAGCTGTGTTGATGCACTGGATCTGAACCCTGTTAGGGTGATCTGCCATATATCCACTTCCACTTTCACACGAGCACAACTAGGTATTGTTTTATTTTTTGTGGCTAGGTCAACTTGCAATGGCTTCCCTATAGCAGCAGCGAGAGAAAACAGTGCCTCTGTTACAAAGAAGTGAGGAGGCAAGGTTGGAAAAGATATCCAAGCCATTGCTGTTGATGTTTCTTCATCAGGATTAAACCAAGGTTCCCACTTTAAGGGCCTCATCTGGTGATACGTTAGCTTGCCTTTGATGTAATAAACAGGCTTGGACAATATCTGAATATAGTCCTCAAACAAAGAACACCTAATAAAGACATGTCTATTGCATAATAAACCAACATTACATTCTCCTTTCAATTCACACTACATGGGAATTAGCCTACGTAAATCTTGGATTGTTGGCCATCCATATGAGAATTTTCCAACTACAGCATACTCTAAATTATCGTGTTTGATCATGCAATTAGTTTCCTCCAAACTCCACTGCACAGTGGGCTCTCCATGCTGAAAAATAATAGGTTTGATAGGGATAGGGTTTAGGGGATATTTTGATGTGTTTTGTGTGTTGTTTTGTAGGATTTGTGAGTATTTTAGGATAGTGGGAGGCTAGACAACCTTATGAGGAGGCTGTCCAGTGGCCTGAGAGGCCATGGAAGGCTGCAACATTGGCCTAATAATAGGGGGAGTAAAGATATTGTATTTATTCTCTTCCTTGTTTTGTAGTTTTAGATTTGAGGATGAATTTTTTCAAGAAGGAGAGGATGATATGAGCATGGATGGCAACCAAGCTAGTATAGAAAGAAATCAAACTCCAAGATCATTTAAAAGGAATTGAAGGTTTTTCAAGCTATGATGAAGAAGTGGGATGCATGGGAAACATTGTAAAAGGCTCAAGATATAATTTACAACATTTGAACTTGTAAAATACCAATAATTAAACACCAAGAAGGCCTTAAAGTAGGAGTCCAAAGGTAGTCCAAGTGGAAGCAAAATAAGCCCAAAATATTGGCTGAATGGAAGATTCAAGTAGCCCAATGAAAGATTCAATCCCAAGGGAGGTTGGCATAATCTAATTCAATAAAGGAGAAGAAAATTGACTCTAAATAATCTAATAAGGTCGTCTTATAAGCTTCTATAAGGCAACCAAGAAGCTTCTTAAACTTAGTCCATATGCACTCAAATTGGATGAAGAAAAACTTGTCCAAGTCCTACTGCTTTTAGGACTTAATAATTTTAGTTGGCATACTCTATAAATAGGGGATTTCTTTAAATTTTAGACTTAGACAAATTTGATAAATATTGAGTGTCATTGAATAATTTTAGTTTAGTTAATTTAGTTCATAGTTCATAGCCTAGTTGAGTGATTGGAGGTGGATTCCTTTAGTTGCTACTATAACTTCTTTATTTTTAATTTAATCAAAGGAGCCTTTGTTTGAGGATTTACATTGTTTCTTGATTATCTTGATTGGTTTGTTTTTCATATTTATTGGTTCAATTGGGAAGTAAGGGTAGAAAGACCCTTGTTGCCCATAAATCATTAAATTTTTCAAGGTTTTGCATATATTTTGTTTGTATTTATTTCTCCCTCCGTCTTGTGTTGCGGTTTGTAACATGAATCTCATCAAGTGGCGTAGGTCATCTGTCGGTTGGTTCGATAGTTTTGAGGCTAGAGTCTAGTCTTTAGATTTATTGGATGATTCTCTTGATCAGGTTCGATTGATTCAGGATAGATTGTGGGTAGCACAGAGTAGGCAGAAGAGCTATGCTGATCGTAGGCTTCATGCCTTAGAGTTTGGAGTTGGTTATAAAGTGTTCCTATGAGTATCTCCTATGAGCAAGGTGATGAGGTTCAGTAGGCCGGGCAAGCTTAGTCCCAAGTATATTGGACAATTTGAGATTTTGGAGAAAATTTGTGATATTACCTAACGGTTGGCCTTACCTACTATGCTATCAGTCGTTCATCCAATATTTCATGTTTTGATGTTGCGGTGGTATAATATTGATGGCTCTCATGTCGCAGTTGAATGAGAATTTTTCTTTTGTTAAAGAGCATGTACTCTTGGCTTAAAGTGTTAGGAAGCTGAAATCTAGAGAGAATCCAGTGGTTAGGGAGGCTACTTGGTAGATCGAGAGTGAGATATGGAAGCTGTATCCACAACTGTTTAAGGCATCAGGTACCCTCTCTTCCTATTTATTTCCTGCTTTTACTTGACTTTTGGGGAGGAACGTCATTTTAATAGTGAATGTTGTAATGACCCCCAAGGTAATTTATGATAAATGCATGATTTTTTGCATTTTAGAGTGGTTCAGTAGCTTTCCCAAGTAATTTATGACTTGCTGATACTGGTAGTTCGATTTCCTGGCAGCTCGAATGAGAAATATCTCAGATTACATATTTTAGAGCTAAAACTAAGTACTTATTGAATATAGTAAACTTTTCGTTAGCTTAAATTTTGACATTTCTGTTAGCTTCAGAATGCCAAACAAAGTAAAAATTGACCTTAAGTTTGTATTTTGGAGTTTTCATTTGCAATTTATGCCTATTTGTGGATTTCAGTTAAGTTTAAGGCCTAATTTGGAGCTTGGATGGTATTTTGGTATTCGGAGTGTCAGATCATGATTCTAACAGTTCCATCAGCTCCCAAAATGATGAATTTAGGTTATTTGGACCTTTGGTATGCTTTCCAAGGTATACGTGTTCGATTTGAGGTTGTTTGTAGAAAGTTGTAAATTTACTCATTTTGATGAAGTGTTGGTTGAGGGTTATTTTCACTCAAACGACCTCCGATGTCAATTTCATTGATTCCGTTGATTCTGAAATAGGTTTTTCACATAAGATACATATTTTTTTTGTTAAACTTGGACTCCATTTTAATTCCAAAATCCCGGTTGGAATTTCAAAAATTCCTATTTTTGCTGGTGCAGCTTTGACCGATCTATCGGTCAATGTACTAATTTATCGGTAGGGATTGATACATCAGACATCCTTCCAATAAATTATCTGGGTTGATAAATTGGAACAAATAACCAATAAATTGGCAGGTGACAATAAATCGGCCATTCGTCTGATAAGTCGGTGCCTGTCAGTTGTCGGGGGTGTCGATTTATCAAGACTTTTGGTCCGATAAATCGGTACTTGAGGATTTTTTATTCAGCTTCTCATCCTTTTGGGGTTATTAGTTCATCAAATTCTCTTTTGTTTACTCTTCAAATTTGATGTGAATTGCCTTGGAAACTTTCCCAAACTCCGTAGAAAAGTTCCTTAAAGATTTCATACGTCATCCTCACCATCGGTAAGTAATTTCATCCGTTGAATTTCATGATAATTGAAGTTTTTCCTCCATGACCTAATCATGATTTCTTGGTCAAGTGATGTGGTAAATCCTTCCTCTTTAGGGCTACTATGCATCGTAGTAACATCTTTTTTCCAAATTGAACATGCAGTTCTATAAAGATCGAATCTTTAGTCCCTTTAATACTTAAACATCTCCGGGATGTTCAATGGTCTTCCCCACTCGAATTATGTTCAATTTTGGAGCACAGGTTCCTAGTAACATTGGGAACAATATGGAGAAGTTTATTTTCAGTTCCAACAAGTGGGCCCCGCAGGCCCATTTTAGGCCTAATTTTAGGTTCAGTCCAAAACTTAGCATAATTTATACCATTAGACTCATATTGATATGTGGAATACTATTTCATAAGTTTTAAATCAATTGGAGTTCATTTGATATCAGTCAAATTAACATTTGTAAGCTTGCAGTGCTTTATCATCGGACAATAGGTAGGCTCTGTGGGGCTATCTCTGGGTTCATAGCTTTAATAATTATATTAAATAGCATCCATGGGTTGGGTATTTAGGTGGTTATAGTAACCTTATACCATTCCTTCATCCATTTCCCCATTTTATATCTATTTTAGCATCTGTAATTATATGGTGCCTGTGACTTAGGATTTGCCCAGTGATACATGTTCGGGCATAGATGATTGTTATTTAATGAATAAATACTTGCTGATATGTTCTGCATGCAATACATGAGAGGTTGGTTCTTTGGATGCTTTGAGAGTACATTGGGGCTGGGTCGGTATCACCACATGATTATTGAGTCGTGGAGGCTAGAGATTGATTTTAGTAATAATGACGAATAATGATATAAATTAATAAATTGAAATATTATAATAAAAATATAAGTAAATGACCTTTGACTCTTTTAGACTCGGTGGAGTATCGAGCACCCGGTTATTCTATTTCTACCCTGGCACCAAAAAATATTCTTTGACTAATTAATGCTGGGAACTGTGATACGAGCATGGGTAGCACTTACCCGTCCCAGCAATTCATACGGAGTCAGGCGCAGGAGTTGCGAGCATTGTAGGAGACTATGCGGAAGAGAGATACGTGGGAATGCTTCATCAATCCATGTCAAGAAACATTCAACCTTTGGAAGGTACAAGATCCGACATCTCTAAAACTTGAGGGGGCCAAACTAAATATTCAAGAACTTTAGGGGCTTATGCTGAGTTTTTGAGACTTTGGGGGCCAAAGTACCTTTTGTGAAAACTTGTAATAGCTATAAATTATCAAGTTTGTAGCATTTTATTTACTTAGACTTGATGAATATTGACATAAACTCTTCTAAGAGCGGAGTTCATAGTTTAGCATAATTTAGCGTAGCTTTAGTACCCAATTACAGGTGGATTCCCTTAGTTGCAACCGTAATTGAAGGATTTTCTGTTTTGTGGATTCAAACTCGGTGTTTGTTTAATTGTGTAATTGGAGTTTATTGTCGACTTACAAGTTCAATAGAAAGATGAGGGTAACCAGTCCCTTGTTGTTCATAAACTATAAGTTTATCGTAAATTTCTGCATATTCTTTTCTTTTATTTCTTTCTGCCTCTTACCGCGTGTGTGTCATACATCAAACCATATCACTCATAATCTATTAGAAAGATCATTTCATTTATACATATTAGATACAAATGGAAAGACTTATATAATTCTGTCGTTTTGGACTCAGTTGGCAAGATAGGGCAATCAATCATCTCATTGCTTGATTAGAAAGAATGGATGCCAAGACATCATCAAACTGTCATATTCCTATATTCAAGTGGAAAAATTCAAAAAAACAAAAGGATTATAGAAATTAAAGAGAAATGCAGTATAATAATCATTAATAAATCAACAAGCCCTCAAACGAGAAAACAATGAATCATAACATAGAATAATGGGAATAAAGCCCACACATGGGCATTATCATCAATCATATATAATATCACAAGGATTCAACCAAGGACTCTAATAGGCACAATGTCACGACTTAATATCTCATGTCATCCTAGAATTTAGTATAATTTATATCATCGGACTCATCTTGATATGTTCATTTATATTTCATCAGTTTTCAGGATACCCTTGGTCATTGACATTAGTCAAGGTGATACTCATGAGCCTTATTATGGTTTTTTTTTTTGAATTACAAGTAGGCTTGTTGGGTTTACTCAATGAGACGTATCTATCTAATTAAACTAAATAGCATCAATGGGTTGGGATTCTTAGGTCAATACTGTGACCCTTGAATACTCTTCTATTCTACTTCACTTCCTTCTTTCTATCAGGGATTGGTGTAATATGATTCCATTGACCTAAAGATGTCCTTATGTTAGTTGTAGAATGACTTTTGAAGTGGTAGAATGCTGATGTGTGGGTTGGCTTTTAGGTTTCTCCTATGGGTTTGCGATGGATGTGGTTTCGCTAGTTGTAGCTTAGATTGATTCTATGAATTGTATTTTTTAGTTGTATATATTTCTTTTGTTTATTCATTCCTAACACGTGAGAGTTATGAGGTTCAGTCTCTAAGACTTTGCATTGGGTCGGGGCTCTATTATCACTATTTTCATAGACTATACGACCTTGAAGGATATATTTTGTATAATATTTGAATAAAAGGACTAAAATTGGTAAACTGGACCTTTTGGCATTTAATAATAATGTAACTGACTTTTCTAATTAGTTTAGACCCAATTGTATGTCAGGAACTACCTTTTTACTTATTTTAGACTACTTTTCACAACCTGGCATTGGATACCATCATTTACTACTATTCCTGGAACTTGAGTCCATCTTCACTTCAGAAGTAATTAGAGACCTTTTACACTACCTTATATCTATTTTCAGGACCCTATTCCCTTACGTTGTAAGATTGGTGGCACTTAGTTACCAAGACTTATGGTACAATGATGCCTTGTATTAAGGCATTGGATGCCAGGGAGAGAGCTAGGTAAGGAAGACTGTGGTATTAGACATTTTAAAGGTGTTTGGCATAAATCTGTGGACCATTTCATTCTACGGATGGACATGCTGGAGGAGGGGTATATAGTATAGTAGAGGCATTTTGAGGAAGCCCTTCCATGGGCTTGCTTACTGGTCCTTTAGGTACCGAAGGAGGAGTGTAAACAATAATTGTGCATTATTATGTTTGTGTTTACTTTATAACACTTTTTTTCTGTGTATAATCTCCAGTAGTGTTTGATGTTGGATGGGTGCGCGTAACGTATATGTACTTTTCCATTCTTATGGGGGCTTGGAAGGGTTTTATTTACTTTACTATTTCATATAATGTTAGTACTAGTTGTAGATGTTGCTTACCGATCATACCTTGCCTGCTTATTAGTACATCTTTTTACTTGATACACCCTCCCCTTCCATATCTTGAGGTCATTTATACACCGTACGATTCCCTTTTTTTCCTCTATATTGTCTAATCTTATCGTTATTATTTCTATATTGCTCCAAGGATCTTAGGTATGTCCTATTATTAATTGAGTTCGTGCCTTATGGTTTAGTTTGAACTATTTTTTTTCCTGCACATGACCTAATTTCGCAGGTTGTGGTGGCACCTACAACCCTCATATAGGTAAATCGACCCTCGTAGACCAAATAGGTAAGTAAAAGGTTACTAGCCTTAAATAAGGATAAGTATGAGTGTAGAAAATAGTAATAGTAAGATGAAATGAAAATTGAAAAGAGAATAGGATGATACAATCATCAAAACCCTCCCAAGACCTTGTCTCAATATTTACAGAACCTACTAAAAGGTAGAACATACATAAGATAAAATACTAAATCTGTCTCTAATATATAAAAGAGAGAAAACATATAATGAGATGAATTCTAGGCTAGAAATCCGAAGCTCACCATGTATATCAAAAATTCAAATTGACAAGTCACGGGTAAGTGAAATCAGCGGTGGGTGCTAGTACTCGAATCTACACTAGGAAGACATAAATGTAGTATGAGTACTAGTTGCTGAAGAAATAAGTATCCAATAAGCTTCGAGGGGGCCATGAAGCACATAATGAGCATAGTAACAGTAAATAATAGGATTGTAAAGAAGACAGGTTACGAAAACAAATAGGAAGCACAAGAAGCTATCTACACAACTAAGAGCAAAACATACAAATACCAAGAAAACTCAACAAACCATAACAGTAAAGTAGGAGCTTAGGTTAGATAACAACACACTCATGGTCCTTGTAGTAGTACCACAACAATAATACAAAAGTAGATAATAAAAGGTAGTAATAAAGACCATGAGGTAACGGGCAGTGTACCAGTAACCTCGATTATAAATATAGAAGGATATGACAAGTATAAATATGCATAGATAAACCCACTAGGTAAAGACAATATATAAATAACAACTATAGTTATCTACTGTAAATACAAGTACTAATAAATGCAGGTAAAACCACTCCAAGCCACATAAGAATGGAAAAGTACAAAATGCATGCCTACCCTTCCGGCATCCCATACAACCAGGGAGTTCGTATAGAAAATAATTTCAGTAAAAGAGAACAAAATAATGATGTAACAATTCCTATGTATGCTCCTCCTCTAGTACTTGTAGGCCTAAAAGGTAGCACTTAAGGAAGGGCTTCCCCCAAATACCTTTACCCCATCGTAGCTCTTCCTACAAAATGCATGTAATGACTCATTTAGTCATTTTTTGTTATCTGTATTTTTGTTTGTTTAGAGATGTCTAGTAGTTTCACTAAGTCATTTATAGCTTTCTGGGACAAGTATCTTGGTGCCCTGTCAGCTCGGTTGCTCGTTATCTCAGTTTCCCTATTTTGAAGTTTCTATTTTGAAATGGTGGAACCTGAGAGTGAAATCCTAATAAAAGGGCTTACATCAAATTATGACAGTTCTATTAGCATGAATGCTAACTTTTGTCTAGGTGGACCCTAAGTTCGTATCCTTTGCTTCTTTTTTTGAGTTTGTGATGTTTTATTGAATCCAACAAAATCTCATTTAAAGCCTAGGGGCTTTAGTAATCAAAGCATCAGAATTTCAATAATTCCATCTGCACTGGTATGATTTGTTTTTTCTAGTTGAGTTATTAGTTCGCTTCCCTGGGTTCCCGAGCTCATTTTGGGTTCATTTGTGGAAGTGGTTAAAACCCTCTTTTGAGTTGGTTGTAGATCGGAGGTACTTTAAACTTGATTGCCTTGATTGGTCACCACCTCGATTCCATTGAGTTTGTAGTGTGTTTTCCACCCAAAATGCTCTTTTGGTTTTCTAGAATTGGACTCGAGATGCTCATTTTAGGCCCCCGGAGAGTTTGTGTTTTTCTGAGTTTTGTTGTGGGTCGCAGATCAGCCTCACACCCAAGGTTTCACCCTAGAGAGTCCGCCCCTGCAATCCTGAGCTCACCCTAGCGAGGTCTTCTATGCGGACAGTGCTCTATAAAAAGGGATCATCCCCTTCATTTTGAAACATTTGTTCCTTTAAATATTATCGTAGAAAGGCTTAGGGAGCTGATTTTAGGGTGTTTGGAGCTCAAAGGAGTGGTGGGGAGTTGCGTGTGAGGTAGTGTGAGTTCGTGGAGTAAGTTTTCCCGGGTATTTCTCATTCATTCTGCCTCATTTAGATTATGTAAAAAGTTTGAGTTTTGTTAATTTAAACCTAGTTTCATCCCCTTTTTCCTTATCTCTTTAAGATCAACTTCAAATCATGAGTCCCTGATCTGAGGGTTTTGCTCTAGTATATTTACATTATTTTTCTAGGTTGCGGGGCTAGCGGGCTGGTTTTGGGGCCCATTTTCTCACCCAGTTTTTCTAATTACAATATGGGACCTATTTTTCATTTTTTATTCCCTCGATTCATAATTTTATAATTTCGTGTGACTTCAGCTACATTCAAAGCTTTAAGCCTACAGTGCGTGTATTTCACAAACTTTTGTCGGCGCTCAGGTACTAGGTTTATTTACGTGTATTATAGACTAGGATGTTATTTAATGTTTGTGATATGGCCATTAGTGAGGTTTGGATTTTAGGTTGATCATTGTATTTTAGTTGACTTGTGATATCTTTATTGGATTTCGGGGGCCCATGAAAGGGCATAAAGGGTAAGGGGTTCTATACCTTGGTCCTAGGCTCATCCGTTGGGTCATAGACCTTCAAAACTATTCGAGTTATCATGTGACGTGTATGGTGAGATGAGCTCTTACATGGTGGCCTTTGGCAGACCATAGACTCCAGTTACTTTTCATTTCCGTTATTATTAACATTGTTGTTCCTATATGATAATAAGGCATCTGTATATTATTATTTTGGTTGATCTTGGTACTTATGGCGAACAGAACCTACAATGATTAGGGGAACGGTCCTCCGGGTGTAGATCTTGAGTTTGGCTAATAGGGCAGAGGCCTTACATTTTATTAGAGGTGCGGACCTTGATTTAGCACTGTTTGGGCTTAGATCCTGCTTTCAAGTGCAAGATGCTATCCTCCGAGTTGCAGAGGCCCTGAGATTAAAACCTATTAAGAGAATGGTATTGGTACTATATGATACTACTCTATTTTTACTTTCCTGCACACTTGTGTATTGTCTTTATGTTTTTTGTGCTTACCAGGCTTAAGGGGGAGCTCACGGGTAAGTTTTGTTGT
>JBDJHY010243422.1:0-10800 GCA_039654485.1 Withania somnifera
CATTTTGAGTCAAGGTTGAGTCTCAGGGTCGAGTTTTGGGTTGAGAGTCAAGTTTGGATCTCGGATCACATCCCAAGTTGAGAATTAGAATTCGGTCTCGGGTTGAAGGTCGGGGTTGACAGTTAAATCCCAAGTAGGAGTTAGGTCCTAGTTCAAGATTCAAGATCGAGCAGTGGATCAAGAATCGAGGTAGGGGGTTAGATCTCAAGTCGAGATTCAAGGTTGGGTAATAAGTCGATAGTCGGGTTTGGGTTCTGGCTCAACATTCAGATCTCGAGTTGTGGTCGAGAATTAGATCAGGCCGTAGGTTAGGATTTGAGGTTATGTTTTGGGTCGAGATTTGGGTTCATGTCCTAAGTATAGAGTCAGGATTGAGTCTCGAATCAAGATCAGGGTCAGGGATCGTATCTTGAGTCGAAGGTCAAGTGTCAAATCTAGAGTTAGGTCTCGAGTCAAGAAGTCAGTGTTGGATCCTGGATTGAGATTTAGTGGTCGAGTCCTAATTAGATTTTAAGGATAAGATTGGGTCTATGTTGGAATTCAAATCTCGTGTTGGGAGTCAAGACCAAGTGCTAAATCGGGGTTCGATTTTGATGGGTTTAGGTCCAAAGTAGGGAGTCATGGTTGGGTTTAAATTTTGAGTCAGTAGCCGAGATCAAATATTAGATCGAGAGTTAAATCCTGAGTCAAGAGTCGATGTTGTTTCTCGAATCGGGGTCAGATTTCGAGTCATGATCAGGTTTCTATTTGGGAGTCAAAGTTGAATTCTGGATCAAGAGTGTGGAAGCGGGATTGTTATTGCAGTTGGATCACGAGCCGAGTTGAAGTGGAGATTAATAATTGTGTCTTAGGATGAGGTCAGATCCTGGGTCCCAAGTCTCGGATTAGGATTAAGATTTGATTCCAAAATCATGGTTAGGACCAGATGGTAGCTGAGTGTCAGGATTAGGTCTTGAATGTTAGATCTGGGTCGGGAGTCGTTTCCCATGTTGAGTCGATAGTCGGGATGAACCTGATATTTTCTTTAGTATATACCTTAATATTTTTGGGATAGTATTTTCTTGATAATATTTTCTTCTTACTTACCAAACATTGAAAAATAAGTAAGAAAATCACTTATTTCCAAGAAAATACTTTTTAGGTGTAGAGACCAAAATTTACCGAGTCTAAAAAAGCACTCTACAAGACGAGTTCAATATCAATCTTCAAACTCTACGATCCATTGAAATTTCTTGAAAGCTATACTTTCGCTGATGAATGTTAATGATCTTACAAAATGAGATAAAACAAGAACACTTAGGAGTACCATTTCATAACCATATACATTTATGTGAAAGAGCTTATTAGGCTTCACAAGTCTCAACATTTTATATTTGCTTCCATGCTAACTTTAAATCAACTCAGTTATTTCATCAAGAGAATATAAGTATGTAGTATTTAGTTTATGAAATTTACTTCTATGTAATGGCGACGAAAATTGAAAGATCGGATCTTTTGATGGTTAATAATTGTTTGAGCTTCAACACTAGGTAGACCATTTTTGTATATAATTGGACAAATACTACAACTACTCATGTCAACAAACAAGACAATAAACTGATATTTATTGAAAAAATTAAGAAATTTAAGGAGTATGTCAAATACTTCTCAATCTTACATTAAATAAATGAAATTTAAAAAAAATATTAAATATTCTCTTATTATTAAAATTCCTAATTAAAATATTAATTAAAATTTATTTAAATTATATATTTTAATATGAGTAGTTAGAAAATATATAAACAATAAACTAGAGGCAGTAAAATTAATTAATGTAGTATTTAAGCGAGTAAAAGAGAAAGGTCCACCTGTCCATTTCTTCTCAGTTCTCTTCCCCGGTGAGTATAAATACAGCCATTAGTGGGAAATAATTGAAAAAAACTATATATCATCACCAAAAAGATAGACTTGTGCACTTCCGTGAGAAGGAGACCCCCACCAACCCGCCAGCCCTAAGATGTTGGAGTGTGAGAAAGATTTGGAAGTACTGAGAGAGACTCTTAAATCTGGGAATACCAGAGACGAATCCTGGAGGAGGTCACAATTGAAGTCTTTGCTGAGACTTCTTGAGGAGAAGGAAGATGACATCCTCAAAGCCCTCAAACAAGATCTGGGAAAACACCAAGCTGAGGCTTACAGAGATGAGGTACTGAGATTTACATATTTATGGTTAATTGGATGGCAGTACTCCTCATGTCTCAATTCTAGGACATATCTCAGATTTCGATATTCAAACACGAAAAATTTTATCACAATTTACTCATATGCGTTTTAATATTATAAGTCATTAATTTTTTAATGTATAATAATTTAATTTCGTTCTTGAACGTGTAAGTTTTTTTTTTTAAAAAAAAAATCGAATTTACGATCAAACTAAACAAAGTTGCAACTATGTCAAATTACTTTTTGTTTTGAAGCCTTTGTATCATCCATATGGCTTTAGCAACCTACTGCAATAACCAAACTTCTAATAATCGTAATTAAGAGGAAACTAAACACAAATTTTCTTTTTGGAGTAATTTTCAATGACTCCCCGATTCATAATCTTAATTTTCCTCGAGAATTATACTATTACTTACGTCTCTCATTTTATTATTTTAAAGTGATAAAATTAAACTGTATAACACAAAATTGAGATAAAATATGATTAGATGTAAGAAAAAATGTATAACTGAAGCGAATAACTAATATATATGACATGTGGCAGTTAACCTCATAATTAAAAAAATACAAAAATTAGGCAAATTTTTTTTCGATTTGTTTCACTATTTACATTATAAAAGTGTAGGAGGTCGGGTAAAAGTTTTATTACAGGCAACATTATAAAGAGGATTTTATTGCCGCTGTTGTTTTGGGTTGTAGTGGAAATTATTTGATGCGGGTGGTATAGTAAAAAAAATTATAGGAGCATATTAAATGATACTTATTAGAAAAGGACCAATGTTGTGAGCATATTAAATGATACTGGTAAGGAAAACCACCTTACTCCGAACACAAGTTGGTTAGCTTTTGTCGTTGGCCCTAATTTAAAGATGAAAGTTTATACATGATTTACAAATTAATATTATAAATACAGTTGAGTTTATTTATAAACATTTTATTACAGATATTATTGAGTCATATGAGCCCATAAGCAGATTGAATGCCCTCAACTACCATGTGATATTAGGTTGGAAAGTACACTGCTAATTCACTTGTGTAATATGTAGCATGTTGGCACGATTTACGTTAACGAAAAAATTGAGAGGGGTAGGTATGATTTGGAGCAAATAAACAAAAAATTGGATGCACGGTCCAAATTCGATCCTGCACTCTAAACCAACCTCTGGGCATATTTATTGTTACATAAAAAAAAAAATCCTGTATCGATATCTCTATCTGTATGTGTCAAAATATTTGTTTTCATCCCTTTCGGATGATTTTAATCCAAGCACTTTATAACATGTAATTCTACCTCCGATTACGAGGTAGAAGACATGCCATGATTTAACTAACATGATTATCATTGTGAGTAAATTAAATATAGCAAAATTCCATCTGAACTTAGAATCGTCTCCGTTGTGATATGTAGATTGGGACATTAGTAAAATCTGTCAATTATGCACTGGAAGGTTTAAAGCAATGGATGTCTAGCAAAAAGGTAATCTCTACAAAAAAAAAAAAAAAACTACTCTTGTAACTTTGTCTCTAGTCCAAATTAAAACTTAGCCTGTGCTATTGATTCACAGGCCAAATTGCCAATTGCTGCATTCCCTTCATCGGCAGAGCTGATTCCCGAGCCTCTTGGTCTAGTCCTCATTATTTCCTCTTGGAATTTTCCGTTTAGTAAGTTTTTTCTCCTTTAAATTTTCTGACTTTATTAGAAGATGACAAATTTTATGATCGCTAACACGCTCAAACTTGTCGGAAACATAACCTCAGCAGAAAAAGAAATTGGTAATTCTCTTTGGAGATCTAGTGTTTAATGCTCTCTCTTTAACTAGTACTTTATAAGAGTTTCGTTTATAGTTATCAAATCCTAAATTATAGTGTAAAAAGAAAATGACTAATCAATACGAAACGGAACGGAGAACGTATTTTATTTTTTAGAAATAAGTAGCTTTCTTAAAAATTATGCCCAAACTAAAAATGAAAAAAAATATGAAGAGGGACAGTTTTATTGCAAGGGTAATAATAAAAAAAATTACTTTTTCATTCTTAAATATTTGTTACATTTTTTGTTTGCATGCCTCTTAAACATTAATTAAAATGTAATTCGACTAAATTACCTTTATTTATTATTCATGTCTTATTAGTGCATTTCTTTTGCATCATATTAACATCTCTCCATAATTATTCTTAAGGATAAAATAGGAAGAACATATCCAATCATGCCTTAACTTTGTGACATAACAAGTATTTAAGAATATCTATTTTTAGTAAAAATAACAAATATTTAAAAATAGAGAAAGTAATAAATGATTTCTTGATTTAATAAAAATGGACATATTGAACTAACTGTTTTTAGTAAAGTGACCAACTTACAATATTCTTATTTTTAGTAAATACTTTGAAAAAGAGGTATAGTACTTTAGTAGTTTCTTATCTTCTTGGATATATAAAATTCTTTTTATTTGAATAAGGGTAAAACTAAAGAACATTATTAATGTCATTGTAATTAAATGAAAAATCATTTATTTTAAACTAAAATAAAAAGATAAAAACAATATTTTCTTTTTAAATGGTGAAAGAGTATTAATGGAACTCCAACATCTCATGGAAACTGAAAAGAATAAGTAAAAGTACCATTGAAACTTGAAAGACAGCCTAAGTAATTAATCTCTTCATATATTTGTCCATTGAAACATAGGTTTATCATTGGAACCACTGATTGGAGCAATAGCAGCTGGAAATGTGATGGTCTTGAAACCTTCAGATCAGGCTCCTGCTTCTTCATCAGTGCTCGCCAAGGCAATTCCCAATTATTTGGATAGCAAAGCTATTAAAGTCATTGAAGGTGATTATTCAGTTGGTGAAAAACTGTTGCAACAGAAATGGGACAAGATTTTCTTTACAGGTGTGAACTAAAATTTGCTTATCTCTCTTTTGCACAAGATTCACTTTTAGACAGACAAAATCTGTTGTTGATTTTACCTGCATAAGTTGTTTTCCACGTGAACCATACCTAATTTTTTTTCTAATCAAACGAAGATCTCCCTTCAAATTCACCATCGTCTCTTCTCCTATATAGTTTATGATATTACACTTTTTTCTTTATTTTTATTTGTTTCTAATAATTATTTTAAGCTGTTTATTATTGAAAAAAATTATATTCTATAACCCTTGAAAATCTTACATTGCAAAATATAATCAACTTTTCAGAATTTTTACAAAATATGATTCAATAAAAAATTAGTTTTTATTAAGTAGCTCAAATAAGTTTTTTTTTTTTTTTTTATAAAGTTACATAAAAATATACTTAATTATACTAATATATGCATATGTGTATGTAATATTTAAATAATATATCTACATGTTTAAGTGTGTATAAAATGAAGAGGAAGAAGAAAGTCACCGAAAAAATTACTTTGTAGGTACAATAATATACAATATACTATACAAAAAAAAAATTAATATATTTATGGTCAAATCCGAATTGGGATTTAAAAATGCAAAGTAAATTTTGGGTCATTGTTTTGCTATGTATATTTTCTAATGACCATTTTATAAATTTTTTTGATATTACCATAAAAAGATTACAATTTTACTAATTTACTCCTTGGTGATGTTAAATCTTTATTTTTTTTTTTTTTTTTTGGTAAAGGTGATGTTAAATCTTTAAGTAAATTTACTCATTTTATTTTATTTTTTGAGAAATTCTTGCGTAGTAAAAAATTAATTGTAAAGTCTTAATATTAAGGATAAATAAGTTAAAATAATTGTTACAAAATAAATGCAGATAAAGGAAGTAAGTGCAATATTGCAAATTACAAAGAAAGCTAGTATAATAAACTTTGACGTAGAAGAAATCTCTGAAATTTATCCTTTTCTCCAACCGGTAAAATTGAATTAATTTATTAATTTTATTATACATGGTATAAATTTCATGCAATCATTAAAAAATATATGATGAATCTCACGCCAACAGTATACGTTACGTACGAGAGGAACAAGCACTAGATGTGCTTTAAAGTAGTGGACTAGACACAAAAATAAAAAAAATCATCATTGCGCTGAAAATAATACGGCCAAGGTTTGAAAAATGATAAAGGGGAACTTCACGTATACTTAATTCGTTTCGTGAAGTTAAGATAGGACTTAAGATTTAAAGGTAGTAATGGGAGTACAAGAGTTTGTAATTCTCCAAATGGAGATTCTTCCACTATACAAAAGAATAGTAGGATTATAAGGATGTATTTACAAAATTGATTCACTTTATGGTGGCTCTCTTAAGCTTGAGGATGAGTCTTCCCAAGCTATCTCTCTTCTTTCTTAAAGAGGTTCTCTTACTATCTACTTTCTCACTCTAGGAAGTGGTTTCTCACTTGGCTTGGATGAATTGAAATGAAGCCTCCTACTCTTATTTATACTACTCCACCTCCACAATGAATGGTGGAGACTACATGCATCAAAGGGTGGTAGTTGGTTCTGTAGAATGTTCTACACACTCTAGGAGTCACTACACCATTCCACTCCCTTCCATATTCATCTATACTCTTCCGTAAGGTTCCGGAAGGTTCTACACATCTCTAGAATATTCCAGAGGGTTCCACACTATTCCACAAACTTCTAGAGAGTTCTACACTTCTCTAGGATTCTCCAGAAAATTCTAAAAAATTCTACACTTCTCCAGAAAGCTCTAGAATTTTCTAGAATCTCTCCAATTAAGGGGGGATCCCAACAATACTCTACTCTACGTACATGTTCCAAATAAAATTGTCATTTTTTCTTTTTATCTAAAATTTATTTAGCAAAAAACAAGTCTAAAACTACTAATGACACTAGGTAGCCAAATTCGTACTAACCGGCGCAGTACTAGGGATCCAAAAAAGAATAGCAAACTTATGGGATATTCTTATTCATCTCATTTAGTCTATCTGAAGACCCTTAAAGGTCGTTTAATTGAAAAGTAAGATATTTTGAGATTAATTATTTTGGGATTAGTTATCCCACCTTAAGATGAAAAACATAACATTATAGTTCTGAAATAACTAATATCGGAAAAAGTTATTTGTTGGGAATTCCTCGCTAATTGATGGAAGACCATGCCCAATGAATTTTGGTAGTTGATCCATTTAATATATTCAATGATGGTTATTCCAAAGCCTTAGAATTATTCCTCGTCTATGAAGTTCAACCTTGAAAGTTGAAGATAACATTTTCAAGATGTCTTGATAATGTAACAAACATTAAAGTATTCATTATCTCTTTACGAAGAAGTTTTCCTCTCATTCACTATATAAAGGGAACTTGTGAGGAGGAAATGAGAAGAACAACGTAGAGATTAAGTGAAATAATTGAAATCCACCATAACGTGAGACTAGAAATCCTAGTGAGAGGCTAGAAAGACATTGTATTTCATCCTAGTTGGGTGAGAATAAATGTTATCCTCATAAAGTGAGAGAAACAAATATCGTAATCCTAATCTTCATAGTGGAGGCATTTTCTAGACTAGGTCCTGTGGATTTTTATTTTTTAAGTTGAGGAGGTTTTTCCACGTTAAAATTTTTGGTATAATTTTTCTATTTTAGCTCTATTTTCTTTTGTCTGCTTATTGCTTTCGCAAATACCTATTTTGCATCTACACAAAGACATCACTATTTTATATATTTTTTTCTATTAAACATAAAATAAATTTATTCTAAAATTAATCTCAAGATTATTTATCTTCTTATCCTTGTGATAAACGAGCCCTCATGATATGGCTGTTTCATGCCTCATATGTCAAACGTGTTATAATTGTGTCAATAAATGATATAATACGAAACTTCTCATGCCTCAAATGTCAAACATGTTATAATTGTGTCAATAAATGATATAATAGGAAACTAAGTACTAAAGTCTCTCTCTCTTGATGTAATAGATGAGAAGAAATAAAAGTAGGATAAAGTTTGAGTACTTCTTAACTTCTCGTATGGTTATAAATTTTTGGATAATTTATTTTAGAATAAATAATTAATACTGAAATAAGTTATCTCACTCATTAAATAAAATAATAATATGGAGGTAAATTATTTCAGAATAAAATAGTTAAAATATAAAAATATCCTCTCAAATACTTTTTACAAATTACTAAAATAAAAATTTAATAAAGTGGACGATATTTTTGTAAATAATAAATTTACTCTAAAAAATTATACAATGCATATAATTTTTAATACAACAAATTAAATAATCAATAAAAAATAATATCAAAATAACTAATCACATCATAATTTATATTCAAACCAAACTAGCCCGTATATGTAAACTACCTATCCATCTCTTTGATTTTGGCTGGCTCAATCACTCTTTTACAGGGAGTACAAGAGTGGCTCAAATTGTGATGGCCGCTGCAGTGAAGCATTTGACTCCAGTGACCCTGGAATTGGGCGGAAAGTGCCCTGCTATCATTGATTCGCTTTCCAGTTCTTGGGATAAAAACGTAAATTCAACTTTCTTTTCCCTATATATACCAATTTTAGTTTCTGTTCCCTTTCTTAGTAAGTTAAAGGATGTTAGTGTGTGTTTTGTAGGAAGCAAAATACTAACATCACACATAGTTTGTATTAAAAGAAAAAAGAAGAAAGATACAAATTTCTTTGCTTAAGCCTTAATGTGTGAATGATTCTTTTTTTTCAAATAGTTCTAAATTTCAGATAATATTGTTGAAATTTGAATAGTGAGACAAAGTGAGTTCTGAAAATATTTTTCTTCTTAGAAAACAATTTTCATGTTTTGGCCCCATAGCAGGGTGTACAAATTGCATATATAAATTAAAGATTAAAGTACCACGTTTTAACTGTTTAAAGTAAAAGTGGGGTTTTTGCTCATTTATTTATATATGATAAAGTTTTAACACTGAATTCTCCTTGTTCTTTTAATAAACTTTAGATTTTTCGGGTACTAGTTATGTCTAATATCTTTTATGTTCATTACATTTTCCCATAGATTGCAATTAAAAGACTTCTCTCTGGAAAATTTGGGACTTGTGCTGGCCAAGCATGCGTTGGAGTTGATTATGTCCTAGTTGAGAAGACGTTTTCCAACGAATTGGTACGTATTGGATATTGCTGTGATTGAGTTGTTCAGAGAAGTTGATCATTTAATATTTCACAACACCAACTAAGAAGGAAAAAAAAGGAAAAGCAAGAAACTTTCCTCTCATTTATACTACTGGAGAAAAAAACTTGCGTACTTTAATTGCAACTTGTATACATATAATTGGAAAAGAGCATATTCCTCTTAAATTGAGTTCTAAATTATTAGTTACATGTTTTGACTTTAACGTAGAAGCGAAACACTTACCACCTCAAGATAGACTTAAACCCGGTGGTAAAATATACAAAGGCTATCATATGAAAAGAGTCCATATATCTTACTAAATATGACTACTAAAAAAGTTCACGAGTAATAATTTGTATAAATACTATTGCTTTACTAATAATTCTCATGTTCAATGTTGCACTAGGTACATCTGATTAAATTAGGCATTCCAAAAATGTTTGGAGAAAATGCAAAAGAATCACATTCAATTTCGAGGATCATTAACAGATCTCATTTCTTGAGAATAAAGAATCTGTTACATGAGCCAACGGTAAAAGCTTCAATCATATATGGAGGCTCTACAGATGAAGATAATTTGTGAGTAACTTCCCGCACATTTTAGTTTTAGAGTGTTTTTGGTACCGAGGAGAATGTTTTTTATGGAAATTTTGTTTTTTAGAAATATTTTCCTGAAAATAAATTAGTTTTCTAAAGAAGAAAATATCTTTTTAAGAGCATTTAGGTATAATCTTGACAAATACTATGATATCGGACCCAGATCCTCAATCCAACCTGGCCTAACACTAACATGGGACCCAACAATCAGCCCCAACAACGACTCTGGATCTGACGTCGACTCGGGATCCAAACCTAAACGATCGAGATTGGAGACCACCAATGACCTTAAGTTGAGGTTTGGATCGTGTTCCAAGTGGGGGTCAAGTCCCGAGTATGAGTGGGGACTCAAGTCCCAGTCAATTTCAAGTTAGAGATTCAGGTTTTGTGTTGAGGTTGAGAATTTGGTCTTTGTTTGTGGTAAGGAGTCGGATTTGGAATCGAATGGTACTGTTGAAAGAGAGTTTAAAAAATATCTATTTTACTTGATGTAGAGATATTGTTTTCCTCCGGTGGAAAATAATTCATTTGAAAAATATTTTTCAAATATTTAAACCAACCAAACATAAAAAAACAATCAAACAAACCAAACATGAAAAATATTGCCGTTCATACCAAACACACCCTTAATTTCTTAATTTTGATAGATTAGTTTTTACATCGGAGTGTGGTTGATACGAGGAAAAAAAATCTTCTTATAAAATAACTTTTGGAAAATACTATCAGTATTTGATTGGTGAATGAAAGATGTTTTACAAAACTGCTTACCAAATACCAACACTAATCATAGAGCTATCAATCAGATAGTGTTTCAAGTCAATTTTGGATAGAGGTGTAAACCGGGTTACGTCCGGTCCGTTCGGATCAGTTGATCCTTGGATTAGCTAGGCTTGGGTCCAGACTGGTACTATTTCAGGCTGG
>JBDJHY010243444.1:0-10800 GCA_039654485.1 Withania somnifera
GGTGTTGTATGTTGATTATAGATTACCCTATGGTCTAAAATGACTCTAGAACATAGATTATGGGAATTTGGGAATATATATTGGATTCTTGTATAGAAAAATGCGCCTTTACTTTTAGTTGGGAACATTAATTTAGCTGGTTATGCTTGCTGTAGTGATTCCAAGCTTGTGCAAGGCAAATAGGACATTTTATGATCCTTAACTGTGATTGTGGTCATATCAGTCATGCATGTCATCATGTTATAGAGATTTTATGCATTGATTTCCATTATTTATGGCCAAAAGTCCAGTATTGATGATTTTTGGAACCTTGAATGGCTTTTTTGAGCCCATTTTCAGATATTGATTGGCATTAAAGGCATGTTTTCGTAAATTCATGACTTACATTAATTTGATATTTTGATAACGAGAATGAGCATAAATATTTTGATATGATCACATAGATTTTGATATTACCAAAAAATCTTGATATGAAATTGGTTTTAAGTGGAATCTTTACCATAATAAACTTTTTTATGTTGTCTTAAATTACTCCAAGACCTAATTGTTGATTGGGCGCCTGATACTACTATTTTCTACTATTTTATCCTAGACCCTAGTACCTGGCACCAGGCACATGACCTTGCTAGCCTTGATTTTAGTCCTAGTGTAGGTCGGGCAAGGATACTGAGTTTTGACTGGTTTAGACTTGGTGAAGGCTAAGTACATGTATCTAGACCTATGATTTGATGGTATTCGGTGAAGCCCAAGTGAACTATATCGATGATTTATGCCAGCTCCAATCTTGGTAAAGGTAAGGCATCTGTTAAGATTATATTGATAACTCCAGACTTGGTGAAGGCCAAGTATTTGTCGAAATTTCATTGATTAGACTCGAGGAAGGCCCTTCATTTATACGTGTATATTATGACATCCAATTATGAGATATTATGCATAGGTTCCCTCCATGGGACCTACTGCCCGGCAGTAGTATGCATATGACCATGGTAGGGCATATCATCTCATATATGCAAAAAGTCTTCCTATGGGTCCTTCCTTCCTGAATCAGAAGAGGAGCATACATATTTATACTTCATCTGCACTATTACCTTTTGGATTCGTGTCTTTGTTACATTTTGTACTTTTTCCTTGTTTGTACCTTTTGGTAGAATGGGATGCCACTGATTTATATATTCGAATTCGATCCTTTCTTATATTGAGTAGTTGTTACTCCTTTTTCTCTCTCTTGTGATCTTAGTTGGTAGTTATGTGTGGGATTTCATTTGATCATGCTTCCTTCCTTCAATGATTATTGAGGTAACCAGTAAATCTCCCTCGTTTACCCTCTATATTTGATTTAATTGTGGAAAACACTCAGGTATGTATGTGTTTCCTTAGTTGGTTTCATCTATTATTGTTCTAGATAGTTTCCTTTCCTAGTAGTTGTTATCTTTTTTTTTTCTGTAGGTATATTTTCCTTGCTTACGTGGATGTTTTGACTTCCATGATATAATTTCTTCGTTATCTGCTACTTACTGCTTTAATTTCTTATATGATCCTAGTCGTCCTAGACTATTGGGTACCCGTTATTTTGGTACCCATGCTATAGTTCTACATCTTTTTGGTGTAGACTCGAGTATGACTAATCAATACTAATTCCTGATTATATTGATTATTTTAATACGAGGTAGACAATGGCTTTTGGCATCTGGGTCTTGATTTTACTTCTCTCAATTTTCTTATTTCTGTCACTTGTACTGATTTAGATAGATATTATATATCCCCTTTTGAGTTTGTACTTGTTCCTCTTAGAAACTCTGTGGTAGTTCACTTGTTTTTGGGGATTTCTATTATTGTATTAGATTTCCAGGTGTCCAATATTTATTAATAATACTATCCTCTGTATTTATCTATTTCTTTTGCTTTTTGTACTTGTTGAGTGGTTCTCATAGGTGGGATATAGGTGCCCTCATGATTCAAGAAATCGGATCATGATAAAAGTTCATCAATGATGCTTGCATGAAAAATTCTTCTTCTTGTTTCATTACTCATACCATTTCATCATGGCATTTTATCTCTTAAATAATAATGACATATAAAGAATCCTCAAAGACATTATTCAAGTAAATAATCTTAATATCTAGCTATATATCGGAAATTTTCCCTGAATATGGCATCACAAGAAAATTAAATATAAAAAGTATCATAATTCAAGGTCTCATGCAGCCCACAACATGCTATAAATGATAAGACCCCGCTCAAACTAGGTTTGAAGAGAGTATCATAGTCTATCTTAAAGAAGAATTTTAAATATCACTAATCAAGCAATAGCTTTCCTTTCTGAATGGCCTAGGAATGTTATCAATCTATCAAATATATGATTTATATGTAAAATACGAGTCCAATGATACCCATTTTATGAAGAAAGTTTTCAGACAATCTTGGGACCAAAAATTTAACCCTCGAACTCCGACAACTAAATTAAAATTTTCTTTCAGAATCTTTTTACCCATAATATAAGGTGAATAAATATGAACTTTCATTAAAAATACAACCTAATTTGAGTCAAACCCCCAATTTCCTCTTTCTTAAGTTGCAGACAACATTCCTAAATATGAAATTCAAAATAACAGTTTCCTAAAGAAATTAACGAGGAATTAGTATGGAGTTACAAAAATAAAGGTTACGAACTTATCCTCCAAAGGAATTTTTAAAAGAGCTCAAAAACTAGACTATTCACATCGGTTCAAAAGACTAGAGTCACATTTTATAGAACCACAAATATAGTGTATAAAAATTGTAAAATTGTTAGAGGGACCCCATTGTGCAATTTGGATTGCCTTTGAGATCACACAATAGTCCAAAAATTTCACAAGTTACTGTTTTGAAGTCTAATTATGTTATCCCATTTGCAATCATATAACCGTGATAAAGTCCTCTCTATAGGTTAGGGAGACCATATAATTGGCTCCCAATAATCCATCTCCACTAGAACTTTATGCGAGCAAACTTGCTCATTATGCGGAACACAGACCTGTTGTGCAGTCGCATAATGGGTCTTCCATGTACCAAAGTCTAACTTGAAAACTTGCATAATTTTCGATTTCATATTCTAATAATCGAACCAATCATATCAACAACAAGATAAATCCTATACGAAGCTATGGGGTGGGTAAAATAGTCATTTAGCACGAAAAACAAAGTATTAGAAACAAGTTCCCATCACTTCATTACTCCTACCATCATCACAAATATTAGGAGAATCACAATAGGGATTCGGGGGAGGAAAATAAGATTTAGAACAACCATTCAATGGTCATCTTGACCACCATATATATCACAAATATTACACTAAAAGGAATTTGGAATTGCACACAACCTATTCTTGGAAATACTATCATACTTTTTTCATAAGTGGGATATTTCATAATTCAGATAACTATCACAATGATATGAGTTCAACCAATTTAAATTTCACGATGTCATGTTAAATATCATATAAAAAATTACTCAAATAAATATTTATAAAATTAAAATAAAACTTGAATAGATAAAAAGTAAAAGTGTCATAACCCAAGATTAGACCTTGGACATAATAGGCACCCATAGCCAATTAAGGCTAGGGAGAACCTCTTATCATTTAAAATGAGAATTCTATTAAATTTTTTGAAAGAAGAATATTTTTAAAAAATGTTAAACTTGTCTGGAACACATAAAATAATTATAAATACTTAAACAACAAGGCTGTCAGTTTCCAATTTCTGGGATTATGATTGCACGTACTATCCCACCAGTAGGAGAACTAACCATGTAGCCGGAGCTGAAGCAAAGGACTACTATGCAAATACGGGATGCACAAGTGCAATATAATAAAGTAAAAAGAAAGTAGATGAATTTAGAAATACAAAATAACATAAAAAGAATCATCCCCCAAGACCTGATACCAGTGTACATACAGAGCCAGAAGTACAGAGTACAAGTACAAGAATACAATACAAAGGTTGTCTCTGAAATAGAAAAGAGACAAAACACAAAGCTTAAGAGAGCAGGAATAGATGGATGTCCAAAGCTCACCCTATATCTGTGAAAGGAAAAGCAGAGAGGAAGCACGACCAACTAATAGCTAACAACGTTGGGTCTTAGTACTCGGATCTGAACCAGGGGTACATAAGTGCATTATGATTATAAGTCACCGAAGCTACAAGTATCCAATAGGATGCAGGGGCCCACTAGGCCTATAAACAATATAAAAGAAATAAATAACAAAAATACTAGAAATAAGGTCACAAAAGAAAGTAACACAACATGGAAAGCTAGACACACAGAATAGAAGAAAGGAACAGATATGTAATGGTTAACGCTATCTAAAACTCAGAACAAGAACTCATATAGGAGAGAAAGGATGTACCCGAGGTCCTTGAAGCAATACAAAAATAGAAGTAGTAAAATCAGACAGGACAGATAGAAAAGGTACTAAGGAGACATGGGCGATATGTCGGCAATCTCAAGATATGAAAGAATATTATACCACAAATAGGTCTACGCACAAGTAAGCCATAAGGAAAGGGTAATCAGTGAGAAAGGAATATGACTAGCTTTAACAACAAATAAAACATATATAAAGCAATACTCTGCCAATTCCCCCCAAAAATGGAAGAGTACACCAAAAGGCATGCTCACCCTCAACATCGACACACTATCGAGGGTACACTGAACTAAACAAGTAGGGAAAGTAAAAAAAACACAATAATGTCACATTTCCTGTGCATGCTCCTCCTCCGGTACCCGTAGGCCTAGCAAGCACGATCGTTGGGCTTAACCTTGTATATCCTTACTTCGACCTATACCCTTCTTCAAGTCACATACACCCCAGAGATCGGGTCCATGGAGGTATGCCAACCGCATACAAAGCTCTAACATCATAGTAACCTCACATCCCAATATAACAGAGTCTAATATCCTGACATATAATGCCTTAGTATAAAGGTCTCATTATACTGTAATATCGGTAACTTAGGACGTACCACACCTTAATATAATAGTATCACCAAGGTCCCTAAATCATCAAGCATGGTAAGTATAAAAAATTTGTAGTCTGCCACACGAAGTCGGACTTAAGTGCCAGCAGTTGTACTCACTGCCAAATAAAGTCAAAGTCAAGTCCCAGCATAAGTAGTCAATGATAGTTCCTGGTGCTAGGGTGTAAAACCTAGTCTAAAAAGGAGAAAAAGGGTAGTAGCTGGTGCTCAGTATGTGACCTAGTCTAAAACATGTTGAAAAATGAATCGAGTTGTTATTGTTACTAGAAATCCCATTTTTATTCTAGTTTTAGCCATCTCAGTGATTATTATACGAAAACCGGCCTCTATGGCCCAACAGTGTAAGTAAGGGGGGTGATACTAGGCCCCAGGAACAAGTTAGATCTCAAAACGGATGTTATTTAGTATAATTATATAAGTTGTGTCCCAAGAGTAAGCCACACAATGCCTACCTGTCATCTGGTGAATAGCGCGATGCCACTCTAGATATCAACTCGACTGATAGAAAATAATCTCAAATGTCTCCAAAACTGATGAAATAATAATCTACAAGTCAAGAAGAATCCATCAATATAAATTACACAAGGTTTCGAACTTAGAAGAAAATTAGGCTTAAAACGACGCTTGTCGGACCCGAAAACAAACTTTACCACAGGGTTCCCAGCCTCACCAAGAACCCCAAGTGCAGGAAGGGCTTTAAAATGCCTGGAAAAGAATTAACATAAAGCATAAAACATTGCAAAAATACAAGCTTAAACAGAGGAATTATGCACTAGGCAAGTCAAATGCAATTCGACTATAAGGTGAAAATAATCTCAATGCCAGTATACAATCAACAACCAACCGGGAAGCAAAAGAATCAATAGGAATTAAAACGCTTGGTCAAGATATTAATGGTGGAAAATTCACCATTTTTTAGGAAATTCAAAAAGTGAAACTTTACATACGATGATGATGAACATAAATTATGCCACGAAACCAGCTCCATATTACTTATGCTATGATTTCCTATGATTCCTTGGCTTAGGAGTGAACTTAGAGTGACAGGGGATGTTGAAAATAGACTAAAATTTTAAGGAATTGTTGTTTATATACTACCAAGTCGCAGACCATCGCGATCGCGTGGCTGTGAATTATTTGTCATCCCGATCGCGATGGTGAAGATCATCATCGTGAGAAAGAAGGAAGTAGAGGCACACGATCACATGAAGGTTCTCCGTGATAATGATGAAGAAAAAAGATGACCTTTGCCACTGCGAAGAAAAAAGACAGGTTGCACTAGCTGCTGGTTTTGACAGCTTTAGCAAAAATCAAATAGCTCCGGACACACTCAGAATGTGTTCGGAGTCCGAATGATACAAAAGATATATGCATGCACACCCGAAATGACATTTCAGACTCAACAACCTAGTCGAAATCTAAATACGAGGTCATTTTGAGGAAATGTTGACCAAGTCAATAGTTAGGACAAAATAAATCAAAAATCCACAAACATACTTGAAATCCCACAGGATGCCTCGGTTAGTAAATTAACACTCTCCCTAACCCAATGCCGGCATCTGGAGCTGATCGCGCAGTCGGATCTTCAATCCACCTCTTCGATCATCTAATGTTGACCTAAGTAAAACATTCAACTATCGGCCAACTAAAAACTTATAAAAAAGGCTAGACTTGCACCGGAAGCTCCTGAAACCTGACAAAGGGTCCACCTAGGCCAAAATTCACTTTCTGCAGCTAATAGAATTATCAAAGTTCAATGCTAAGTTTTTCTTGAAGGAAAAGTGACTAAAGTCAAAGAGTACCTAAGTTCAGGATTTAAAACAAGCAAAGTGAGATAAATCTCAATCGAACTGCAGGGAAACCACACTACCAGTCCCAGTAGATCAATAAATAACCTGGGGAAGCTACCTTAAAGCTCTAGAACACAAGATATAACGTAAAGCACATAACTGAGTAAGGTTCATTACAACATCCACTGCTAAAAGGGAATTTCGTCCTAAAATGTCAAACAAGAAAAGGAAAATGTAGAAAGAAGGTGCCTGAAGACTCAAACAACTGTAGGTATTCTGCCCACATCTCACTCTCGGCCTCCTAGGTAGCATCCTAGACCCGACGATGTCTTCAGTGCACTATAACTATTAGGATCTCCCTGGACATCAAACTCATGACATCTCTGAATAAAACAACTATCAGCTCCTCAACAAGACTCTCATCCAACTGAGATGAATCCCAAAGGAGAATATGGTACTTATCTGGAATATATCATTGGAGCATCAAAATATGGAAAACTTAGATGAATAGCTTGATACATGAGAGGCAAGGACAAATTATAGAAAACATCTCCAATTCTCTCCAAAACCTTAAATGGCCTAATATACTAGGGATAAGCTTGCATCGCCTACCAAACCTCGTCACACTGCGCATAGGAGATACCCTACAGAAAAGCTCTATCACCAATTCCAAACTCTAAGGCACAAAGTCTACGATCCACGCAGCTCTTTTGCACTTCTTGTTGTCTATCTTGAAGCATTTGAGCTCGATCAAGAGAATCATGAATCAAGTCTACAGTCTGAACCCTGGTCTCAAAACCACCGAACTAACTAATAGGTGAACTGCACCTCTTACCATACAGTGCCTCGAATGGTGCTATGTGGATGCTGAAGTGGTAAATGTTATTATATGAAAACTACTCTAATGCCATATGTTGATCCCATGTACCACCAAAATCCAAAACACACACCCTCAAAATATCCTCAAGCACCTGAATAGTCCATTTGCATTGGCTTTTAATCTACGTGTGGAAAGATGTACTTAACTGAACCAAAGTACCCATCCTAGCTAAATAGTCCTCCAAAACTATGAGATAAATTGTATGCCTCGAATAGAAATGATAGACATATGGAACCTTATGCAACTGAACCACCTCCCAAAGGTAGATATGATCCAACCGCTCTGCACTGTAAGAAGAATGAGTAGGGATGAAGTGTGTTGACTTAGTCAGCCTATCAACAATAAACCAGATCTTTTCATGACCTCTTCTAGCAAGCGAAAAACCAAAAATGAAACACATAGTCACACACTCCCACTTACAGGTTGGAATAAGGAGCCACTGCATCAAACCACTTAGTCGTCAGTGTTCAAACTTAACCAGCTGACAGTTCAAACACCAAAACAGCTACCCTGCGATATCCCTCTTCATCCCATTCCACTAATACAACTAATGCAGATAACTTTACATCTTAGATGTACCCAAATGGATTGAATACCTAGAGCTGTGACCCTCGTATAATAGCAACTGAATCAAAATACTAACCTATGGCACACAAAAATGACCATTATATCGAAGATCCCCATCTGAATCAATAGAAGCACTGTCAGCCTCATCAATAAAAACCTAATAATCATAAAGGGAAACTAATTGCTTATCCTCAACTTTTACTGTGGAATATGATCCAACAAGGAAGAAAGAGCCTCAACACAAGGCAAACCCTTCTGGGATCCGACAAATCCAACCTAACAAATTTGTTAGCCAAAGATCGGATGTCCAAAACCAACAACCTCTTCAAAACTAATAAGGTGTAAGGATACACATACTGACCTCCTTCCGGCTCAAGGCATCCTCTACCACATTTTCCTTACCTAGATGGTAAAAATGGTAATATCATAGTCCATAAGAAAAATAATCCACCTTATATCCTAGAATTAAGCTCCTTCTATCTCATAATGTACTAAAGGCTACAATGTTCAGTATAAATCTCATAGGGAAATCCATACAAATAGTGCCTCCAAATCTTGAGCACAAACACTATCTTCTCTAACTCCAAGTCATGAGTGGGTTAGTTACACTCATGAACCATCAGCTACCTAGAAGCATAAGCAATAACTCGACCCTTTTATATCAAAACAGATGTTATCCTAATACCTGAAGCACTGTAATACACTAAAAAGCTATAGCCCTCAACTAGAAAGTTAATAACTCCTTAAGCCTCAGAAATCCTAACTCATACTCCTTCGACCACTAAAAGGAATGTCCTTCCTAGTCAATCTAGTCAATGGTGTAGCAATTGAAGAAAACCCCTCAACGACCCGCCTATAGTAACCTGCTAATCGAACAAAAATCCAAACCTTATAAGGAGACGTTGGTATCATCTAATCAAACATTGCCTGAATCTTCACCGGGTCAACCATAATCCCATCTCTAGACACCACATGCCCTAGGAGTGCCACAGACTCTAAGCATAACTCACACTTTGAGAACTTCGCATAAATCTAATGCTCTCTGTGTCTGGAGTACAAATCTCAAATGCTGCTCATGCTTAGACCTACTCTACTAGTACACCAAAATGTCACCAATAAATAAGATCACAAATAAATCCAAGTAGGGCTTGATCACCTTATGCATCATGTCCATGAATGTTGGTGGGGAATTGGTCAACACAAAATACATTGCCAAGAACTCATAATGGCCATTACGAATCCTGAATGTTTCTTTGGAATATCCTCCGCTTGAATCCTAAGTTGGTGATATCCTAATCTCAAGTCCATCTTAGTAAACACCTCTGTACCTTGAACCTGGTCAAACAAATAATCAATCCTCAGCATTGGATATTTATTCTTAACTATCACCTTGTTCAACTATCGATAGTTAATACAAATCTGTAATGAAAACATCCTTCTTCTTAACAAATAGCACTAATGCATTTATGGGGATAAACTCGAATGAATAAACCCTTTATCTGGCAGATCCTCGATATGAACCTTAAGCTCCGTCAACTCGGAAAGATCCATGCAGTAAGGAGTAATTTAAAATAGCCTGGTGCCCAGCTCTAACTTAATAGAGAATTCAATATCCTGCTCAGGTGGAAGGCCAGGTAAGTCGGTCGGTCGAAAACACATCTAACAACTCATATAAAATAGGAACAGACTCAGGAGTAGGAGTCTTGAATCGATCATAGCAAATGTATCATAATAAGCCGGACACCCTCTCGCCACTAATCTCCAAGCCTAGAAGAAGGAGATCATCCCTGTCGGTGCATGAATAATAGAGCACTGCCATAAAACTAGAGATACAGAAAGCACAACTAAGGTGAAATTCTTGGCATAGCAATCCAAAACCCAACAATGAAAGGATAACCATTCCATTCCCAGTATAACATCAAAGTCTACCATGTCTAGAAATAATAGATTATCCCAAACTAGTCTTCATAACACAATCCACTACTAAGAATCTCCTACTGAGGTAGAAAAATACACATGCACAGATAACATATCACTAGATAACTCCAGGCTAGGTGCTAAGTAAGAAGAAACATATGAACAGGTGGATCTGCAATCAAACAAGGTTGAGGCTAATCTAGAACAAATAGAAATTGTGCCTGTGATCATAGTATCTAAGGCCCCCACCTTTAGTCTACCTGGAACAACATACAACTGGAGATCTCCAATATAACAACCAATACAGTGACCACCTCCCTATCACTCTGGCCTCCCCCATGAGAAGCAATACCCTGTGCCCTAACTCTAGCCGATGGCAGCACTAATCTCAAAGGCTGAATGAGCTGAGGGACAGTCTGGAGTACACCCCTATAGGGAAATACTCTGGTAATGTGATCAATAGCCCCACACTCAAAAGTCATCCCTAACTTCCCTCCGCATTGCATACAATCTCTAACGTCATCATAATCTCACATCCCAAATCACAGAGCCTCAAGGGTCTCACAGTTTGGCATCCAATGCCTCATATCAATAATATTACCAAGTCGTACATCGACAATTCATGGCA
>JBDJHY010243454.1:0-10800 GCA_039654485.1 Withania somnifera
GGGTTTTAGCTTTTATCCTAATGGGGAGATGGTAAGAGGAAGGAACCAGTCAATTCTGGTGAACTTGATAGAAAGCAGTCCCAGTACAAAATTAGAACCAGAAGGTAACCTATTTTTATTCTAGCATACTCCCTATCTAACGTATTCATGTCATGCTCAAATCTATACTATGGTTCATCCTCCTTATGCAAATCCGCATCCATGTTCAGTTCTAATAAAAAAATTAAGAACAATCATTCCAGATGACAATCTCAGTCTTACTCATGACACGGAAATCCAATTAGCTAGTGTTAGCAGCTATAGAGTTTTCAACATGATTCTAGAATCCATATTTATTTATATCACAGCTTCACAGCCAGTCCCATGACTATTTTTCTAACCCTTTTATGCCTCACATTCAGTATATGATATTCATATTCGTGCCTCAAGTATGTTAAGTATTATGGACTCAGACCTTATGACATCCCCAGGTGACTAACACATTCATGCCGTGCTACGTATAATCCCAAATCAAAATCCTCTTACACATTACATGCTTATGATCCTCCCACTTCTCTTTTATAAACTCTAAGTACATCTATCTAGGATTCTAAGTCACATTTGTCTATGATTACACTCAAGGCAACCCTACTCATGATGTAGAAACCCAGTCAGCTTATGATGACATTTATAAAGTTCCTAGTATGACTCGTAAAAGCAAACCATATTATACCCCATCCATTTATCCCATTCCACAACATTAATTCAGATCCCATATTGAGTTTCAAGAGTGCAGTAGTGATGTATCCCTATCCAGTGGTGAGGTGATATTTAGTTTAGACCCCATGTACGAGTTTTGAATTAAACCTTGATCTGTAACCTTTATAGTTGATATATAATCATGTCTCATTCCCTTTTAGTGACCCATTTATGTGGTAATAGATAGTAGTGAAAGGGGTTGAGTCGAAGCGAAGATGAAGGACAGTGTATGCTTAGTCAGGATTAGCTTTGGGGTGCCTTGATCAACTGAGATGTTAAGTGCTCTGGTAGTGAACATGTAGAGTTATCGATTTTAGTGATGTTAAGAATATCCCTAGATGATTTAGTTTTAGCTTTGAGGAAGCCATAAAGTGAGCATATTAATAAGTTTGAATGTTGTGTTGATGAGTGTGTAGCAGATTTTAGTATGTGGTTAGCGACTATTGGAGCCTAAGATTAATCAATGGAGGGGATAAGAAGAAGGATGTTTTTTGTGGATATAAGTATGAAATTTATGGCTTAAAATACTATAATTACATTTCAGATAGTACATTGTACCTTCGAGTTAGTCTTGAATAGTGTAAGTCATATAGATATACTTAGTTCTTATAAGTTTAAAGTAGTATGTACTTAAGAGAATTTGAAGTCACGGTTAGTGAAGTGTAGTAGTTCAAGAGGAGTGCATGTTGGTGAAATAGAGGTAGGATTAAAAGATAGCAGATCATCAAATAAAACATAGTTGTTTTTTTCTTGATTCCTGCCTTGGTCTGTCATGTCCATTGTTACACAATTCTTTTCATCCCAGCAAGTCAATTCAGAAATCAGACAGATAAACATAGTTATTTCCTTTATTTTTTCTGGTTTCACTCCTCTAAATTTCATGTCTATGGCCATTCTATATGACTCTATGTATGCGCTCATGTTATGTGCATTATAGTCGGGTTCTTACTCCTAGATGAATCAGTCTCAGCCATGATAGGTGCTCAGTCTCAAAAATTAGTTTCATACTTGGAGTTTTGCAACCTTCCTAACCTATTCATATTCTTTATTTGCAGATAGAATAGCCAAGTATCACATCTACCCCTTTAAAACTCAAATACAATATAAGGTGACTAAGTTTTCTTTCTAGGTATACCCTTCACACTTATGTTCCATGTCAGACAACTTCAAATTTAAAAGAGGCTTATGTCCAAGCCTGTGCCTTTCATGCCCTATGAGCCCAAATCAAATGGCTAAGATACTCAGACCATGTTAGCAGTTCTTCCTATAAAGGTCTATATTACTTGTGCTAAATTCTTTCCTTAGAGTATAGTTAAGTTCCTTTTAGGGAAGATATTTAAGGTATTGATTCCATCTTACCAAAAAGTGATTATGTGATCGCATGACTTGAGAATATTCATGTCAGTGTCTTCTTCTTACAACTCATGGTTATGCACTCTTTCATATCCATTTTTGATGATTAAACAACTCAACTGACAAGTGTAGCCCTAGACATGCTTAGAAAATATGCTTAAATTTAGCTCAGCTCAACTAGTTGTTCCTAGTTGTATCAGCTTCTTACACTCATGCCTCATATTTACATGACATTTCGTGGTTGATAACAACCCTCATATAGTACTATACTCCACCTCAGCTTTTCGTACGTCTTAGTCTATGCATTTATAATATAGTCATTCATTCACTTATATACTTGTTAGAACAGTTAGAATATTGTTCTTGCCCAGTTATTCAGCTCAGTCAGTGTCACGTACAAGATCAATATCCTGTCAGTCAGATATATCATATTTCTCATGTCTATAGTCATGTCACGATATTCATGTTTAGTTATGCGTAGCTCCATTCAGTGTAGTGTCTCATGACAGTTAAGTTCAAGCTCAATGTCAAGCCTTAATTCTTAGTTATTTCTTATGTTCCAGCCTCATCATTCATTCAAGGACAAATGATCCTAAGAGGGAGATAATGTAACACCCTAAAATTTCAAGCTAGAATTTAAATTGTTCTATGTACGTGGTTATACTCAAACCTTATGAGTTATCACTCGTTCCTAGGTTATAAGATCATTTATAAATTATGGAAGTATTATTTTACCTGATTTAAGGTCATACGAATCTCTTATTGTAAAGTTAAGATCAAAGTTTTCCACCATCATAGCTTTTCATATTATTTATGGAATAGGTCAATTTTAAACTATCATATTTACCAATATATAAATAGTTATGTGAATCATATCCTTCCCACGTAGAATTCCTTTAGCCTCTTTACAACGCAACAAACCACACGTCATTTAGAGGTCGGAGTAAGAAGTTATTACCATTTTACTAAAAGGGTGCAGTGTAGTGAAATGACGGAGTTTTAGAAACTTATGCAAAGCATTATGCGGTTTGCATAATCACTTATGCAGTCTACTTATTCCATAAAATAGGTAAGCATATGTCCGCGAATTTGGACTTAGCTTCTAAAAACTTATGCTAAGCATTATGCGGTTTGCATAAGCCCAAAACAATTCAGCATATCCTGAAAAAGTTTCCTGAAGGTTTCTTCGAAATTACCAGGATTTTTTAATGACTTTTTCCTTCTAATCCCTAGCTATACTATGTCATTTTGGGATATTTTAAAGCATTAAACCACATGAGAATTTATGTAATTCCTAATCTACCCTTAAACTCCCATACTTATCAAATCTAAATCCCTCATTCATCCTACAATCAGAAAATAGCAGCAAAGAAGAAAAGAGAAAAGTTCTTAAGAATCTCTCAAGCCTAGGTTTCAAGTTCTTCATCAATCCGTAAGATTTTTCAATAGAATTGTTCCCAAACAAGTATAGGGTATTCAATCAGAGTCCCTTTCACTCATATGCCAAAAAATCTCAGTCTTTATAAAGATCTATAATTTCTTCAATTTAGGGTTCAAAACCCAAAATTATGAATCTCAATTATATCACTCATGCTTTTAATTATGCAAGAATACATGTTTTATGATTGTTAACATGATTCTCACCTGATTTATATGATTTCATATCATTAGCAAACCCAATTACATTATCAAGATTTTGAATAGATTTATGAATATATTTCAAGAAAGAATTTGCAAGTTTATGTTGAATTCCTTATGACTTAATTTATACATATCCCGTGATCATAACAAGAACTATTGATCTAGTGTTAAAATTGCATAAGCATGACTTACCTTCAGTTTATGATTTATGAAACTCAGAAAAACAAACAATCAAGAAAACTAAGGAGATCTGGCTCATTTATGATATAATATATGGATATTCAAATATGCCCCTTTCAGAAATATTTTTAAGAATCTGAGCTTAGTGTTTTGGGAGGATTATTTAGCAGCGAAAAGATTAACTTAATCCATCAGTGAGGATATGCTAGTAAAAACTGGATAGCCAACTCAGGTTCATTATTATATATCATTAAGGATCCTTAGACTTTACAGCTTAGTCCTAGACGTAGTGGGTTAGAAAGACCTCTTGCCAGTGGAGGATTACAGAATTACCGGACCTTTTTTGTTGTGGTATCAGTACACCATACTCTACGTATTTCATAACGTAGTTTCTGTCGATTAGAGAAAACTCCCAACTTCATGACTAACATTTTTAGACTAAACTAATGCATTGACCTAAGCTGATATGATTTGTGTTTATGATTTCAGAACAAGAAATAAGGTTTGTACTTTTCAGCCTACTAAACTCTTTGAGTCATTGCATTGATTTTCACCCTCCCAATTTATGATATTTCATCATGTTTTATGCATACACCTCCGTACCAGTATATTCGATGCACTGACCTATTTTGGCTACATGTTACATTATACAGATACAGATTTTTCAATATATCCTCGTGATTAGTAGATCTTATATTTAAGACAGCTTGGTGAGTCCTCACATCCGAAGACCGGAGCTGCTCCTCACTTACTTTACACCCTTTTATGTTACTATATTGAGAGCTAATTAGGGGATTGTCCCAACAGTTTTCCCTAATCCGAGTAGAGGTTTTCGGATATAGAGTCAGTGTTAATAGTTTTTATGTACTTTTCTGTCTTGAGGATTACTCATGGTGTTAGTAGTTTCTTTACTATTTTAGAATGCTTCTGCTATATGTTATGTGTATGAACTGGTGCAGGTACCAAGGGCTTTCTTGGGCTCACTTATGGGTCTTTATTATCGTGTGTCATCCAGGGTGTAACCTCGGCTATTACATTATCAGTAAAGACATTTCTGACATGAGTGCTACAAAACGTATATTGGCTAGCAAGTTTGATATGAAAGACTTAGGAGTTATTAATGTAATCTTAAGGATAAGCATTCATAGAACTCTTCAATGTTTAGCATTATCACAGTCCATTACATTGAAAAGGTACTTGACAAATTCAAGTAGTTAAATTTCAGTATTTCCAAGACACTAATAGATGTGATCTTTGCACTTCAAAATAATAAGGGTGAAAGGTGTCTCAATATTGGAATATGCAAGCGTTTTTGGAATTTTAATGGATATCATGAATTGTACACTATCAGATATAGTATATGCTATTAGTAAACTGAGTCGGTACACAGGTAATTCCTATCAAACTCATTGGATGGCAATGAAGAGAGTTTTGGTGTATCTAAGACATACTCAAAACTATACTTTACATTATGAAAGATATCCTGCAATACTTAAAGAATATAATGGTGCAAATTGGATTACTGGGTCATCTGAAGTTAAGTCCACAGGTGAATATGTATTTACTCATGGTGGGGGAAATGTATCTTGAAAATCATCCAAACAAACATATATAGCTCGTTGTAAAATGGAATCTGAGTTCATAACTTTAGATAAGGCTGGCAAAGAAACAAAATGGCTTCGAATTTCTTGGAAGATATTCTTTTCTGGCCCAAATTGTTTGCACCTATATGCATACACTGCGATAGAGAAATGGTAATAGGTATGGCTGGGAGCACTATGTATAACGACAAATCTCGTCACATAAGACAAAGACATAATATTGTTATGCAGTTACTCTCTAGTGGAAAAATCAAAATTGTATGTAAAGTCAAATTACGATGTGTTGGATCCACTTACAAAAGACCTAACTAGAGAGAGAGTTGAAATATCATCAAAGAAAATGGGTTTAAGGCCTAAGATAAGTCACCATGGCGGTAACTCTACCCAAAAAACTTAAGATCACGAAATCTAAGTTCAAGATGATCAAACAAAGTTATGAATGACACTCCAACATTGTCAAATAGCTCAACCCATTCTCGTGATCAAGACAATGCTCGGTAACAAAAAATGAAGCTTTAAGAGTTTAAATTTTTTAATGGTTCTAAGTTTGATAGATATAACCAAATAGTTTATTTATAGAATTAAATATTTAGGAATCACCTATGTGAGTGTGAAGTGGAAACTGCTTCAAAGAAAAGGTAAGTAAAGGTCGATTCTCTACGCAATTATAATATAGGAAAGTGTTCATGGCTGAAACAAATTTGTAAGAACCATAAACGGTTAAAGGCTAGTTGTGTGATTGATGTTGTCTAGGAATATATCAAAGTTCAATGGTTCAAAGATATTGCATCTACCTATTTGTCGAGTGCATCCGCTATGAGTTCACTATGAAAAGTTCAAAGAGAAATTTATTTATCCAAATGTAATTAGTCTTTGCTTGTAAATCACACAAGTGTCCATATATTTCTTTGTATTATAACCATTCTCCATTTATGCGGGGGATTTTTGGGGTTTAAGAGGTGTGAATGAGAAATAAATAAGTGTCTGGGTGAAAAGACATCAAGATAAAGGATGCAATTTGAATAGACACATTTTCACTTTGAATAGATATAACATTTTCATTGATTATGACTTTTCCGACAAGACACAATAAGCACCTCTTCATACTACCTCTTATTTGACTATAAATATTTGATTTCTTCCTCATATATGAGTACGAATTAACTCTCATTTCTTCTGTCTTTCTTACTTCAAAATGTAGTGTGATTTGTTATTGTTGAGTGGTTCGAAGTTCTTCGAAATTTGAGGTACCATTATTTTGCAGAAATAGATCATTTTATCTTGGTAAGATATATTCCATAACCTCGGGTACTTAAGGAGAATAATTTCTTTAAGGATACACTGTATATTCAGTGGAGTTGATCTTCTTCTTTATTTTTTTGCTTTCTAATTTTCTGAAAAATAGTTTTAAATTTATTGAAGTTTGATTGTTGTTCATAACTTTTTGGTGTTATTATTATGCCACACTTTCATGGGTTGAGATTGTATTAAATTTAATATTGGGGTAATTATACATCAAAAGTAAATTTATGAAATCTTACTGATTATTATGATATTAAAGCCATAAAATTATTTTTGTTACATTAAGATAGTTAAATTTAACCCAGTATAATTGTAAAGTTATTTAATCTTACTGGTGACAAATCTCGTCTAGGTGACTTAAGGGATATTCGTTACAAGGGCGAGAGAGAATAATATCAAAATTAATAAAATATGAGATTATTTCATCCGTCATCTTTGAACTTTTAATTTCGATAGAAGTAATTCGAGTTTATTTCACAATTCAGATATTTTATTTTATATCTCTCCTAAGTAGAATAACAATAATGAAATTATTATATTTTCAAAATAAAACAACAAACTTACACAATTGTTATTCTGCAGACCTCTTCAATCAAGTTATTTTTAAAAGATCAACGTTAAAATTGGAAATAAAGTAAATATTCATTAACTAATCTCATCATAATTTGATCCATATAATATTATAAACCCACCAATATAGTTTGTCCACAAACCTAATGACCCTTGTTTGTTAAGTGGTAAAGTGTTTCTGACTTTATTACTAGAGTTGGTAGAATCCTATTATTTCAATATAATAAAAAAATAGTTTTTGACTTTGTTATTTTACGAGTAAAGTTCAACTACTTTAATATAACAAAAGTAATTTGTGGTTGTAATATTTAATGATAAAAATTTAATTCTTACATTGTAAACTAATGTTAAATCAGATTTCGAGAGATTTCTCCCCTCCTCACTCAAATAAACAAAAGCATTTAAAATCTCATTCAATAAAAAGGCGAAAAAAAAAAATTAAACTGCTACTCTAAATACTTATTCGGATTGTAAAATTAAGTCTTCCCCCACCCCCACGCAGCAGCTTACCCCTTCCAACCCTTCCCCTCCTCCCCACACTTTTTTTCTTCATAAATTACCTAAATATAACCAAATAACATCCTTATTATACCTACTAAATATATTATTACTTTAAACTAATACCGAATATATGCGACTCTGCAATAAGCCTTCGAAATATGTATTTATATCTTAAAGAATCATGCATCCGGATGCTATAATCATCTATTCAGCTTTTTTTTTTTTTTTATAGTGATCTAATATGTAATACTAAAAATTAATAATTGAAAAAATAATTAACTTTTGTATTGGTGAATTTTCTATTGTTTACCTTTTTATTTTTCCTTTTTTACTTTTTTTCTAGGGGGTGGGGTTAGGAGTATTTCTTTCATAATCTACAGTCACCATTTGATATGTTGCTTCCCAAACAGTCTATTCCAAATGGAATATATTTGGAGAAGATAAACTTGTCAAGAAATAAAACATTAACGTGTATACTGTCACCAGCTTATCAATTTATTCGCTTTCACAATATTTTGCGTTATTATTGCAAAAATGTCATATTTATATTTAGAATGCAAAATTTAGATAAAGTGATTAGAAAGGGGGAGGGGGGGGGGTCACGGTCAACATTTGGTAATTATAAAATACAGACTTTCATAATTATAAATTATAGATAAATACAATTAAAATTATATATAATTCAGATTCTACATTTTACCTTCATACACAAATTCAAGCAACACAATCATGAAATGTATTTAATATTCATATATAATTTTGATAACGCCTATAAAAATTTAAAAATATTAAAATATAATTTTAGTTATATAATTGATATTCATATACAATTTCAACCATACGTATAAATATTTGAAAACGTCAAAACACAATTTAGATTGTACATTTCAGATTCATATACAATTCATCAATGCATCTAAAAAATAGAAAACGTCAAAACATAATTTAAACTATACAATTGATATTCAACAATGTGCATGAATATTTAAAATATATTCATATATAATTTTAACAGGACGAAAAAGTGCTGCGGACTAGACCCCAACCTCGACATCCTCCATTTTTGACTTTCTTCCTCACTGCTCACACCGTCAACGACAACAATCTCGGCATTGTCATGCCGGAAAAAATTGGTCGTCAGTTTTTTTTTCCTCTGGCTTTTCGCGGCTTTGTCAGTTTGGTCACTTCGGAGAAAAAGGGTAATGGGGTTGGGTAATTGTGGGTTGGGAAAAAAAATATATACAAAATTTGAGGAGGATGAGAAAAAGTAAAGTGTATAAAATCTATTACAGGTCCCACGTAGATTTATACTATTTAAGTAAAATATGATCAAATTAAACTATCTAATTAGAAATTAAAATATAGTATGAAATGTAAAATTTTCATTTTTGAATGTATGATGGATAATACAACACGCACAACACTTTTGGATCCATTAATTAGCTCATAATTCATCCAAATTCGCCGGTTAGTGCAAAAGTTGTCAAAGTTGAAGACCTCAATATTATGAATTTCACACAAAAGACAAAATTAAAGTATAACTTGTCATTGCCCTCTATATTCTCTGGTTATACTTGTATTTTTTATGAGTTATATAATTATTTAATATACGCATGTTAATTAAATTTTTAATTAATTAATTAATATATATATATATATATTATAATTTTTTAATTAAAATACATGGATATATTGAAAAAAAATAAGATGTTGATGTAATATTAATGTGCTTATAGTAAAAAGATCAAGCAAAATAAATTTAAAAATCAATCCAAGAAATCCATTACAAAAATATTTTAAAAATTCCACACATGATGAAAATTCTCAATGATTTCATCCCTAATTTTATCACATATTGTCTCCTCAATTTTACATATAAAGTATAACACAATAATATATAAAACATAAAACAAAATTTTAAAAATATTGTAATAAAAATGAAGATTAACAATTCTGACATAGAACTTAACTAAATTTATGATATATGATTCTGCTTCTGCTTTTCTAGAAAAGCAAAAAAAGTTTTTAAAAAATTCACCAGAAGAACCAAATCGACTTTAAAATTATCCACCTCCCCTGTATTTCCTCGTCATTACTTCACTCTCCTTAACAAATATGAGTTTAAATGTAACTAATTTTTTTAGAAATTTAGATCGACTCTTACTTTGTGAAATTACGAAAGAAAAGTGATTGATTTTTTCGCCTTAAATAAAATGAACAAAGGCCTAAGCACTTTTATCTACCATACGGGATGACATCATTTTAATAATTGGACAAAAATCAAATGTATTGATACGTATACTGATAGTATAGATAGTATATATTTTTTTTCAGTGACCAATAACATAATTTTATGAGGCCTAATAAAATTTTGTTATTGAAAGAATAGGTAATCCAATTTTGACAAATACATGCTTACACAGTTACACGAATATGTTGAGATTCACACAACTGACATTGTGAAGTTATACTACACTAACAATTCCAAGTCTATCTCTAAGTCGAATAAGTAGGGCATCTAAGTCGAGTAAGTCTACGCTAAACATGACTTACCCAACCTGTTTAAGTTTGGATAGATTATTGATTTATGTAATATTTTGTTAAAATATTATGTAAAGACGCTTTTTTTATTTGATGTTATATATAATCATGATAAAAGAAAAAAAAATAATTTTATTTGACTCTAAAAGTATATGAAAACAAAAACAAATAAAAAATAAAATTTAATAAAAATTGGGTAGGTCGGGCTATGACCTCCTTTTTGGCCCATTTCAACACAACTCTTTTTAGCTCAAGTAACTGTTATTAACACATTTCATTTTGATATACTCAAATTCAGTTCAGTTAATTTATTCGATATCTCCAATTAGTCCTTTACATTAATCACGGAGCTACGGTATTCATCAAGCGGTTT
>JBDJHY010243463.1:0-11706 GCA_039654485.1 Withania somnifera
TTTAAGACCCCTTGATGACTTGAAGAATCCATATGGCTGTCCATTTAATAGAACTGAATACCATTTAATAGAACTGAATACCAGTTGAACTGAAGAATCCTTTTTACTTGAGGTTACCGGTATGCCGTCCATGTTCTACTCCTATCTTCTTTGATTCCTATTTATTGCATTATTATTTGCATATATTGTTTCAAGGATTTCGGGTACGTCTTCCTTCATTTCCTAAGATCCTATTATGTGATTAGCTAGCACTACCTGTCGACTTGTACTTGATTCTTAATAGAGTAGCTAGCTTCCCTTGATGGTACTAATAGCTTCTGTGATCCATTCCTTGTATTATGTTATTTATTGCTTTTTATTATTATTATGTGCTTAGTGGGCCCTCGAAGCCTACTGGGTACGAGTTGCTTTGGAAGCTTGTACTCATACTACACTTGCACATGTGCTGATCTGAGTACGGGTTCCCGATCGTGATATATATTCAGCTGTTCATTCTGATTCCATCTACTTCAGAGATTCAGGGTGAGCTTTGCGTCTGGCTTTTACTTGCTTCTCTTCAGATTTTACATTACCATTTGACCTCTATGCATTTATTGATTCTTAAACTTCTATATTTTATTTATCTTTTAATTATTATACTTTTATTTTTCATAATTGATATAGTAGTCTTTTGCTCCGGATTCGGACTACGGGGTTTGGTTCTACTACTGGTGGTATAGTATGTGCCATCATGATCCGCAAAATTGGGTTGTGACAACCCTGAACAGACTGTTGCAGACCACGGCCCCCAAAATAGGACCCATTGTAACTAACCTTCTTCCTCTGCCTCTTCTCGAGCACTGACGCTACTCATGATAGAGGGTCTCCATGGAATTAGCATGGTCTACTACTGCCTAAAATGGATGGTCGTCTGACACTAATAATACAACTGCCTCTTGAAGACTGTCCCTCAAACCAAAGGAAAATCTATGAACTCTCTCTGCCTTAATAGGCATGAATTAAACACCACATATTGAAAATTGATGGATTGGGCCTCATACTATGACACCGACATCAATCCCTGCTCTAACCTCCTAAACTCCTCTCTCAGGTGCATCTATGGACACAAACTTGCTTATAAAAGATCTCATAGGACTCACCCCATGTTGGCTGGGACGACCTTGCTAGCCTATAAACTTGAAAGCAATCCACCACTTCTTAGATGCACAACGCATCTAGTATGTGATATAGGATATTTCATGGGTCTCCAGAATACCGAGGTTTCTCAAGCTCTCCTAAAACTTAATGATAAACTCATGGGCATCCTCCCCCAGAACTTTAGTGAACCGAGAGGGTTCCTATCCTAGGAGTCTAGTTAAGAGCTTCTGTTTTGAATTTGGCATTGTTGGTTGCGGTGTAAAATAGGAGAAACAACTGGAATAGGAAACCCTGAGCCGGTATAGGAGTTGCTGCTGGATGAATTGGTGGAGCTGGAGAGGGAACTATAACTGTAGGCTATACCCCTAATGCAGATGGACCCAAGGCTGCCCCCTGGGTGGACATCTGAGCACCATCAGTTGGAGGACCCCATAAGCAATGAGTAACTTCCATAGGAGAGTAAGATATCTGGAGTAGACGATGGAATAGGTGTTGGAACAGGTGCTATAGGCACTGGCAGGGTATCTGAAGCAGAAATCAAAATCGTCACCCCCGCAGGTGCGGTGATAGGAACTGTAGATATATCCCAAGCTACTGGGTTGGAGGGCATGCCAGTATCTGCCTAAGAAGATGTCGTACGCGGCATCTGCGAGTGAATGAGGACAATAAATGAGAATTTTTGAGAAACCGCCTGGGACATACGGACGAAATAGGATTCAAATGGAGAGTAACATTCCTATGTACCACCATAGCCTACCAAAGATAATCCATGGTCATCTCCGCGCCGATCCAAAAGACTCTGCTAATCATTGGTTCTGTATTTTGACACCAGATGAACCTAGAGCTCTGATACCAAGCTTTTATGACCCGATTCCTCAGATCATGATGGAAACTACTATCCTAAAAGTAGGAGAACTAACCCTATAGCCCAAAAACAAAGCGGAGGGCTACTATACCAATAATAAGACTCATAAATATAAGTAAAGAGAGAGAAGATATAACCAAAATAGAAGAATAATACAACAGAATCAACAAAAACCCAAGACTCGATATTAATGAAATAAATATATAGCCACTAAGAATAAAATACTGGTAAAAGTCTATAATACAAGCCTGCCTATGAATATACAAATGGGGAAAAATACAAGATGAAGAGAGAAGGAACAATTGGACTTTAATATCACTCTGTATCTCTGAAATCTACAGTTAGAAATCATGAAAGATAGTTCGTGAATCAACATCTGGAGCTAGTAATTAGATCTACACCAGGGGGACACTAGTGTGTAGGAGTACAAGTCCCCGAAGCAACAAGTACCCAGTAGGCTTAGCGGGCCTACTAGGCACAAAACAAACATAAAAGAAGTAAATAGAAGAAATACAAGAAAGTAAGGTAGCGAAAGCAAATAAGATATCATGGAATCTAGCTACTAAGATAAGAATCAAGAAAGGTAGAGCATGGCATCTCTAGTTAAAACACAAAATAGGATCTCAAGTGAGAAGGAATAATTTACCCGGGGTCGTTGTAGAAAAATAAAAATAATAATAGTAAATAACAGAAGAACGGATAAAGAAGACAAAAAGGTAACATGGATGATATACCAGCAACCTCACGATAAGAAGGAAATGATAAGGAAAATAGCATAATGCAAAAGTAACCCACATAGTAAGAAGGCCCGAAAGTAAGGACTATAACTAGTATAAAAAGTAAATAAAGACTACTAAATCCCCAATAAGAATGGAAATGTACACAAAAGTCACGCTCATCCGTCGGCATCCCATACTATCAGGGTGTCACGACCTAAAATTTAGGTCATGATTGTGTCTACAACCCTCCTGTAGACAAGCCTAACCCTATAGCCCGGAGCTACGTGCAATGGCATATAAATTCTCCAAACATCACATAAAGCGAAAAAAGACATAAACAATACATAAAAGAATGGAAGCCAGAAAGAATACCTGCATAGGCCAAGTACCAAAACCTAGTGTCGATAGCATATGGAGCTACTATACAGAATATCCAAAAGATAAAAAATACAAAGTAACTCCTACAAAATATAATACAATACAGGGCCTACTGTAGACAGAATAAAGCAGCCTGAACTCAAGGAAACCATGATTGGCTAGGATGGCAAAGCTTATCGTAATCTCTGTAATCAGTTGAATCTACTTCGTACACAGTGTCTCCAATAACCCCTGTCGGTATCTGCACCATAAAAAGGTAAAAAAGTGCAGCATGAGTACCAAATAAGGTACCTAGTAGGCATCATCAATCGGTTGGGCTAAAATAAAATGCGAGTGATAAAGGCGACGAAGTAAAGCAGGTCAATAATAGTAGAGAAATGATAATACTAATAGACAAGCAGAAAGGTAATATACCGACAGTGTAAGTACAAATCTACAGAACTAAACATGGCAAACATGATCCACAAAGACTAGTACTGGAAACCAGAAAACGAAGTAAGACAACTTACCTGTGCTCCAGCTCATCCAAACCCCACTAATCATAATGTTGTATAGATACATGTACCACGAATAAAGATCAAATGGTAGGATATATCTAAGTAAGGAAGATAAAGTAAACACACAAAACCTACCTGGCGCCCATATCACCAGTAAGTAAAAACAGCACAACAAAACCAATCGTGACTCCCCATTAAGCCTGGTGGGCACACACCATACAAATGAAATACACAGGGGTGCAGGGAAGTAAAGTGGAGTGCCAATAACCAGGGCTTTGCCTTATCAGTGCCAAAACGTGGGGCCTCTCCCCTTATCAATTCTAGTAACCAAGCCTCGCCCTCACAGTGCCAATCTCGTGGTATACACCCCTGTCAGTTCTAGTAACCAGGGCCTCACCCTCATAGTACCAAAAACCCAAGGCCTCACCCATTATTAGTGCTATTAACTCGGGGCCTCTTCCCCTATCAGTGCAAATAACTCGGGCCTCGCCCTCACAGTACTAATAACCAGCCGAACAGTAATATATAGAAGTCTAAACACAAAATGGAAATAATAATACAAATCATAATAGAAATTAAAAGTAAACAGAGTCTAGGATTGGCCAAAGGCTACTAGCTAAGAACTCATCTCACTACACTCGTCGCGCAACAACTAGAATATTTCCCAAGGTCAGTGGCCTCCACACGGTGGAGCCAGGACCCAAGCAAACGAACCTTCCCCCTCTATGCCCTCTCGTGGGACCCCAAAATCCAACAAGGATATCAACAAAGATACAATGATCAACCTAAATACCCGATCCACACTACTAGCCATATCACAAACACAAATAATAACCCAATCTACAAAACACATAAATAAACCTAGCCTACCTGAATGTTGGAGAAAATCCCCGAAGTGTGTGCTATGTAGACCCGAAGCTCCAACACAATCGATGTGTCCCGAAAATATAATATTATGAATCCTGGGATCAAAATATAAAGTATGAGACCAATATTTCAATTAGAAAACCGGGTTGAAATGCTGCCCCTATAGCCCAAAAAATTAAACTAAGTATACTAGTACGAAGCCCTCAGCTCGGGGGACGCATGGTCCAAATTTGAGCTTAAGGAGATAATGAATCAAAGGATAAAATGAGGTTTAACGTAATGAAATAAAAACATTTTACATAACTAAAGAAAAGAGGAAAGAGAGAAATACCCAAAAAACCTAGCACCACGAACTCCCACAATCACATACTGCAACACCCTGCAACTCCTCTCATCTTGAAACCCTCAAAACCCAGCTCACACAATATCTCAAAGAACTAAAATGAAATAGCAAAATTCTGGAAAATGAAAGGGAAAACCCCTATTTATAGAGTACCCATTAGGCCACATGGGCGACCTTTCCAGGATGGCCCCCTAGGGGCAGGGGCAACCTTGCCAGGGCGGCCAAAGGCCTACAGGTGCGGTCTGTGACCTCCATCTACACTTTGCAAACTAGAAAAACTCTGAGGGATCTCAAAAGAGTATCCCGAGTCCAATTCTAGCAAACCAAAAGTACATTTTGGGTGGAAAAGAAACTATGGACTCAACAGAATTGATGAAATGACCAACTGAGTCTGTTAAGTGAAAAAGACCACAAATTTAAGAGGATCAAAAACACCAAAGCTAAGGACTTTCCACAAACCTACTAAAAATGAGCTCGAACATCCCGAGAAGTGAAACAATGACTCAACTATACCAAAATTGACATTCCAGATCGAATGGAATCATCGGAATCCCAATCTAATGCTCCAATTACCAAAAGACTGCCTAGGCCCTAAAAAGAGCTTTGGTTGGGCTGAATTTCCACAATGCAACCACAACTCAAAATAAAAAGCCCAGAACACAAACTTAAGGTCCACCTAAACCAAAGTCAACATTCCAAAGCTAACAGAACTGTCAGAATTTGATTCCGAGAACGTTTACTAAAATTTCACTCTCAAGTTCCACTATTTCAAAACTGAATATTCAAAATAAGAAAACCGAGATAATAAGAAAATGAGTCTCCAGGGCACCGAGTTACCGGTTGCAACAATTTATAAATAATTTAGGGCAACTACCAGACAACTTTAAGCATAAAAATGATGAAAAATAAGGAAATGACTGAACGGGTCATTAAAACATCCACCACTAACAAGGAATTTCATCCTCGAAAGTCAAGAAAGGAGTAGTACCTGAATGCTAAAATGGATATGGATATTGGGCCCGCATATCACACTCTGTCTCCTAGGTAGCCTCGTTGACTAGTCGATGTGCGCAACGAACCTTAGCTACTGGAATCTCCCTGGACCTAAACTGCATCACTTCTCTGTCTATAATAAGCTCAGGCTCCTGAATATAAGTCAAGGTATCATCAATCTGCACAGCCTCTCGATGAAGGACATGAGAGGGGTCCGGTACATAGTGATGGAGCATCGATACATGAATAACTAGATGAACTATAGCTAACTTAGGTGGAAAGGGAAAGTCTGTAGGCAACCTCTCCAACTTGCCTTAAGATCTAATACGGCCCAATAAACCGGGCTAAGCTTACCCGGCCTACTAAACCTCATAAGGCCGTTCATGGGAACGACTTTAAGGAAGACCAAGTCGCTAACACTAAACTCAAGGGTCAAAGCCTACGATCTGTGTAGGACTTCTTCCTACTCTGGGCTGCCCGCAACTATGCTGAATAAGTCTGACCCTATCTGTAGTACAAAGACAATCGAAGATCTAGAGTCGACCCTCGTCACCACTAACCCAAATAATGGGTGACCTGCAACACCTGCCATACAAAGCCTCAAATGGTGCCATATGGATACTGGAGTGGTAGCTATTGTTATACAAAAACTATGCCAAGGGAAAGTACCTTTCCTAACTACCTCCAAAGTCAAAATCACAGACACGCAACATATCATAAAGTACCTAAATGGTCCTCTCGAACTACCCATCTGTCTGTGGGTTAAACGTTGTACTCAAATCAATCTTTATGCCCAGATCTCTCTGAATTGATCTCTAGAAACGCGAGGTGAACTATGTTCCCTGACCAGATATGATAGATATTGGTATGACATGAAGTCTAACTATATCATAGACATATAGGTCGACCAACCTCTTCACATCCCAAGTCGAACAAGTTAGTAGGAAGTGATCTGACTTGGTCAATCGAACCATAATGACCCATATACAATCAAACCCTATGAAAGTACGGGGAAGGACTGTGATGAAATCCATAATAATCCTCTCCCACTTCCACTCAGAGATAGGGAGCCTCTGTATCTCATGCCCCACCTCTGGTGTTTGAAATTTACCTGCTGACAGTTCAAACACCGAGACACGAAGGACGTAATAGGCCCCCTCATACCTCACCACCAGTAATGCTGCCTCATATCACAATACATTGTTGCAATACCCTACTGAATAGAGTATCTGGAGCAGTGGGCCTCAATAAAAAAGTTTGAATCATACCACCAATCCTCAAAATAATAAGGTGGCCATGAACCCATAACACACAACCATAGTCTACTGTAGCTCAATTGAAGTCACCCGATAGGACCATCTCCCTTAACTGTACTAAGTGTGGGTCCTCATACTGGTGTTGTCGGATTTGGTAAATCAAAGATGATCTGGACTCAATAAGGGAAATAACTCGCTTGGGAGATGAAAGATCAAATCTAACCATCATGTTGGATAAGAATTGAACATCCGAAGCTAGAGGCATCTTAGAAATAGGAACTGCATTGGCTATCCAAGCTCACCACCTTCTGGCTCAAGAATCGCTAACCAAGTTATCCTTTTCCAGATGGTAGAGGGTAGTTAAATCATAGTCCTTCAGGAGCTCAACCCACATTCGCTACCTCAAGTTAAGCTCCTTCAGACTCAGAATGTACTACAAGCTATGGTGATCAGTGAATACGTTGCAGTGTACTCCATATAAATAGTGCCTCCAGATTTTAAGTGTGAAAACTACCTCCCCTAACTCAAAAATCATGGGTGGTGTAGTTACGCTCGTGATCCTTAAGTTGCCTTGATGTATATGTGATGACATGGACCTGCTGCATCATAACACAACTTAGACCGACACCTCGAAGCATCACAATACACTGTAAACAACTGACCCTCGACTAGTAGAACAAGAACCGGAGCAGTAGTCAGCAACTTCTTTAGCATTAAAAAACTGGCTTCACACTTAGCTGTCCAATGGAAGGGTACATCCTTGCATGTCAATCTAGTTAAGGGGATACAATGGAAGACAAACCTTAAAGAAAATAACGATAATACCCTGCCAACCCCAAGAAGCTATAAATCTTAGTGACAGATATAGGTTGAGGCCAATCATAAACTACTGCAGCCTTAGCTGGGTCAACACTAACACCGGCACCCGATACCACATGGCCTAGAATGGAGACAGAGTCTAGCCAAAACTCACACTTTGAGAACTTAGCATATAGTCGCTCAATCCTTAAAGTCTACAAAACAACTCTCAGGTGCCCTTTATGCTTGGGTCGACTCCATGAGTAAACTAGTATGTCGTTGATAAATACAATCACGAATAAATCTAGATAAGGTCGGAACACCCGAGCCATCAAACCCATGAAAGCTGCAAGGGCATTGGTCAGCACAAACGACATCACCAAAAACTCATTGTGTCCATACCTCATCCAAAAAGTTATCTTCGGCACATCCTCAGCCACAACCCTTAACTAGTCGTAGCCAAACCTTAGATAAATTTTAGAGAACATCGTGGCTCCTTAAAGCTAATAAAAAAATCATCAATACGGGGCAGAGGATACTTATTCTTAATAGTCAACTTGTTCAGTTGCCTATACTCAATACACATTCGCAGGGACACATCCTTCTTCTTAACCAAACAACATCGGGCACCCCATAATAATACACTAGGATAGATAAAACCCTTGTCAAGCCAATCCTGTAATGGAACACTGAACTCATAAAGCTCAGCTAGTGCTGTAAGATACAGAGAAATAGAAATGGGCCTGTGCCCTGCTCAACCTTGATAGCAAAATCTTTATCCCACTCATGTGGAAGGCTAGGATAATCCACATGAAAGATATTAATGAACTCGCTAACAATTGACACAGTCTCAGAGGAAAGGGGATCAACACTGACATCTCTATCGGATCCCAAATAAGCATAACAACCCCGAGTGAAAAGTCTATGGGATCGATAATAAGAAATGACCCAAACTGACGAACGGATAGTAGAAGCACACCAAACTATAGGGGCACACCAGGCACAGATAAGGTCACAGTCTTGGCATAACAATCCAGGACTGCATGATGGAGGATAACAAGTCCATGCCTAGAATTGCATCAAAATCTAACATAGACAGCTCAATAAAGTCAGCACACTTGTCGTTACTCTAAATAGTCACCAGAAATGACCTATATACCCGATCTACCACTAGGGATACACCTATTGTGGTAGATACACTCAAGGGTACAAGCAGTTGCTCACTATCAACACCCAATCGTAAAGAAAAATAAACAAAAATATAGGATAGTGTGGAACCCAATCAAACAATATCAGTGCAGAAAACCCAAGAATAGTCAATGTACGGGTGACAACCGCATTGGTAGCCTTCACCTCAGCCCTGTCAAGAATAGCATAAAGCTGGCGTTGCTCCCCCTCCTATTGTACACCCAAATCCCCGCCTCTTCCTCTGGCCACCTGGACTCTTCCACTAGCCCCCAAATGGTCAGTGGCTAATCTCTGACTGGTGGCACCGCCTGCAATGGATGCACAGGTAGCATTGCATCCTGAGAGGCCCTATACTGGGGGAAAGCTCAGGGATAGTGGCCTTGCCCTGAAACTCAAAAACACCCATCAGATGAGCTGCCTCTGGAGATCCTGGGATAATGTCGAGAATAATGACCCCGCTCCCCACACTTATAACAAACATCCCTTGTACTAACCTAGACATGGAACCCCTCGACAAGGCCTTGCAAACCTAGAACTGGGCCCCTAACAGGATAGTTGCTCGCCCCACTACTGGAAGCTTGGTGCTGTCAGCTCGATTGAAACCTCTATTCAAAACCACGACCCTCTGACCCACCCTGATGGCGCTGCCTCTTCTTGCAATCCCTTAGGGCTTGGTGAGTCAAGATCTCCATATTGAAAGCATGGTCAAAAACATCTAGAAATGACTTCTATGACACCAGAAGTAACTTAACATGGCCTTGTAAATCAGGCCTCAGTCTATGAGCAAAGCGATAAATCTGCTTATCTTTAGAAGCTATCAAGTCCCTGGCATACTTGGATAAATAAATAAACCGTGCATCATACTCCGTCCCTGTTATAAAACGTTGTATAAATCCCTACAACTATGCGTGCAATGCCTTACGGACGCTTCGAGGCATATACTGAGCTAGAAATACCACTTTGAATTGTCACAAGTAGGTGGAGCTCAACCTAGCGGTCTACTATCCCGAAATATCTGCCACCACTGACTGGCAGCACCATCAAGTAGATAGGATGTGAAGTCTACCCATGAGAATCTAGAAGCTCTAAGGTCTATAGGCACTCCTCGCAAATAGTAATAAACTATGAGGTTCCTTCCCTTATGCTCCTGAGAACCTGGCAGGGGCAATCCGTAGAAAATGGTCCAACATCTTTCGCACCTCAAATGCAGGTATAGTAGGAGCTAGTGCTGGTGCAGTGGCAGTGCCAGTAGCATGAAATGGTGCATCTGGTGTATTGCTGGTGGTGGTGTTGGAGCTGCAGAAGCTGGGGGAGGCAGTAATCTCTGTGCCGCTTCCTGAGCAGATGACTGTGGCCTGTCTGTCACTGTACCATTTAATATCTATAGAATCTACTATAATAAGTCTCTAAACATGGCAGGTGGTGTTTGAACAGGCTGTGATGGTGGCACAGGGGGTGCCTGCGACTGTGAAATAGCTGGGGCAGTAGTTGCTGGCGGAGCATCCTCCTCTACCCCCTCCTAGCTAACTGAGAGAGGGTCCTGATCTACTGAAGACCCTCTTGTATGGACTATCTGCAAAGGAATGAAGCTGAGGTAAGTTCCAGAAGAGTACAACTAACAACGCGTGATAGGATTCCAAAGAGGTCAGTGTTTCCTAAGGTACCTCGTATCCTCCCAAAGATAGAATGTAGACGTCTACAGACCGATCCGTAGGACTGTACTAGGTACTTTCTCCAATGCCAAAGAAATCAGTGAACCTATGCTCTTACACAACTCTATCATGACCCAAAATTTAGGTTATGATAGCGACTACAACCCTCTGGTAGACAAGCCTAACCCTGCATCCCGGAGCTACGCACAATGGGCTATAAACTTTTAAAACATCCAACAAAACGGGAAAAGGCATAACAATACATAAAAGAATGAAATCTAGAAGGATTACATACATAGCCCCAAGTCCAAAAAACTGGTGTTGATGGCTTATGGAGCTACTATAAAGAATATCCAAAAGATAGAAAATACAAAGTAACTCCTACAAAGATAATACAACACAGGGCCAACTGTAGAATGAATAAGGAAGACGAACTTAATGAAACCACGGTCGGCTCAGACGGCAAAGCTTAATCTCCACAACCATCTGAATCTACTCCACACAATCACAGTGTCTCCGAAAACCCTTGACGGTATCTGCACCACGGAAAAGGTATAGAAGTACAACATGAGTACCAAACAAGGTACCCAGTAGCATCATCGCTCGACTAGGCTAAAATAGAATACAAGTGATAAAGGCAAGGAAGTAAGGCAGTGATAATAGTAGAGAAATGGTAAGACTAATAGATATGAAGAAAGGTAAGATACCGGTAGTGTAAGAACAAATCTACATAACTAAATATGATCCACAAAGACCAGTACCTGAAAACCCAAAGACAAAGTAAGGAAACATACATGTGCTCCAACTTAACCAAAACCCACTAATCATAATGCTATAGTAGGATACAGCTAAGTAAGGAACAGATAGTAGACACAAAACCTACCTAGCATCCCATACCACCAATAAGTACAAACAACATAAAAAAATCCACCGTGACTCCCCCATTACAAAGGAAATACACATAGTTGCAGGGAAGTAAAGTCAACCAGTACCATCAGTGCCAATAACCGGGC
>JBDJHY010243463.1:16324-30844 GCA_039654485.1 Withania somnifera
TATGTCCAAAAGTCCAATATCACTGATTTTGAACCTTGCATGGCCTTAAATGCCCATTTGCAGTATTATATGATTAAAAGGTGATATGGCCCATGGCTTGAGGGAGCTCAATCCGTAGTGTTAAGTGAAAACATGGAAACAAAAGATATGTGATTTATTCAAATTTGAGAGAAATAATTATTCAAATAAATCAACCAATAAATCAAAACTATCGATACACTTATAATAATGAAAACTCAATGATTGATACTAGTAACCAAGTATCGAATTCAATTATGAGATACACCACTCCTAACACTCTCAAAATTAATACGCTATCAATCTACCTACGTTGGGAATTCTCCCACTATCACTACGCTAATGCTTTGAAACTATTTCAAAGAACAATATTCACAAGTCATCAAAAGTACCCTATCAATTTGAAAGACAAGATATTTATAGATTCTAAGCTTCTATTATTACATTGGGCCTAAAAATGACCCAAAATGTCAAATTATCCCCCTTACTGTTGAACCTCTTCAAATTAAGCTCCAATTCTCCTCCAAAGCTTCCCAAGCTATTCTCCACATTTGGGCCTGCCTCCTTTGGCTCTCGATTGTGTACTTTAAGGCTCCATTTGGTGCATTCCTAGAATCCATAGCTTGGGTAATCATGGCTAGACCATGAAGTATAGATCTAGCACATTTGGTGCTTTTACGAGCATTATCAAAAGAAATACCAATTAATGATTTCACTAGATGTTTATGAGAAAGGGTTGAATGTTTACTTTTCCACTATTTTTTACTAATACTAGACTCGGCTATGCTCAAGCACTAGATATTTAGTTTTAAACTAATTTTTAGACTCGTATGAGGTTGGGCACACATTTTGTGACCTAATACTATTAGTATAAACTTATCATATATTTGAATATGGTTATGTGATTCATGAGTTAGTAAGCAGTTTGCAAATCTCCATGGACCTTGTCGGTCCGGAGTAATAAGCTACCAAAGAAGAGGCATACGGGAGATTAAAGATATATTGTGTTTGTATGCCTTTTATGGGTCTTACCTACTATACCTATGGGTACCAAAGGAGGAGCATATAGGATTTTACTAGAACCATTGTTTCTTTATGCATAGTTCTATTCTTGTTTGTTGTTTGTGGGTTGTACTCTCTGGTTGTATGAGCAGTTGGAGGATTTGTCTTCATTTTTATGTTTCCCTCAGGTGTATGGGTTCTCATTGGGATTGTAGTTTATTTATTCTTAATGTGTCAGATTCAGTATGAGATATTGGTTATTTTATTCGGGTTTCCTTCATGCCTAATATTACTTCATGACTTGTTGATAGTAGATAATTTTCTGTTCTACCCTATCATTGAGGTTAACGATATACCGCTCTACTTAATTTTTTATATTTGTTTGTTAGTTGATCATGGATTTGGATATGTTTCTATCTATTTTATCTAAATCTTTGTCCATTGATTAGCTAGCTTTATAAACCTTTTTACTTGTTCTATGTTTTATATAGCTAGTTTCCTTTGTGTTTGCTCTACTTGTTTGACTTCCATGAATTAATCCTTCATTATCTATATATTCACTGCTCTTCTTACTATATACATCCAGTCTGCATATGATTCTAACAAGATACCCAATTGCTTTGGCTATTTGGTACTCATACTATATTTTTATATCTTTTTGGTATAAATCCTAGTACGAGTCAGCGGTGTTGATTGTGAGATCATGCTTGGAATTTTTTGATTCTATTGTAGAAGATGGTTCATACCATTCAGATCCCATTTTACCTTTTCACATTTTCTTTACTTCCTATTTTCTTATTTTGGAGATAGTTTATGTATTTTCTGTTTGAAACTTGTATCCATGTACTTAGTATCTTACCTATACTAAAATATCATATTTTGGGTGTTTATTTTGTGTATGTTACTATAAATTATTAATTTTTTAATTTCTTTATATTTTTTCTATTCCATTATTATTTATGTTTTCAGTCGGTTCGTCTACGGCGGAAAGTAGGTGCCTTTATGACCTAAGAAATTAGCTCATGAATAATATGTGTCAGAGCTTAGGTTCATTGATATATATGGTACGTGAGCCAGTATCCAGTAGAGTCCTATGGATATGTATAGAGATATGTGTATCCTATCTTCGGGAGGCTACAACAATAGCGTTAGGAAAATGATTCTCTTTTTGCTTCTATTCCAAGCGTTGTACCATAAAAGGTTTCTTAAAATATTGTTTGTTATTTTTGACACTTTTTCTTATGGAACAAATAAGGTCTTCAATAGAAAGGGTAATTATCCTTCCGCTCTAACAGCTAGATCTCTAACTAGAGACAAGGCTATAGGTTAACCCTGAGGCTGAGCAAATGCCAATACTACATCACCTACTAGAGCTGCATCACCCATTGGAGCTCTAGATCTTAATCCTTATCCAGTTCTAGCCCAACAGTCACCTATGGTCTAGAGGCTATCTTATGCTCCATTTGCCAGTACCAACATCAGCACTGGTCCTCACACCGGATATTAGAGGTGTTTTACTTCAACTTCTAGGTATGGTTAGTAGGAAGTCTGTAGATGGGGCCCAGACATCCATTCAAGGGAAAGTGGAAGATGCTTAGAGTTCAGGGGTTAAGATTTCTACTATACTCTCTCTATTTCCGACAGTTGCTACCCTTGCCCATATTCTACTGATTACTACAATTGCATAGTCTTTGCCTCCCTACCCACCTCTGTTCTAGGAGAATCAAAAGTTGAGAAAATTTCTAAGGTTGGATACAATGAGATTTACTGGTACTTTAGGAGAAGATGCTCGTGATTTCATCACTAGATGTAAGGAAAAGTTGTATAACCTCAGGATTTTAGAGCTCATGGGGTTGATTACATCCTATTTCATATGAGTGAGTTAGAAAGTAGTGGTGGTCACATATTGATACAAGACCACCTCTTGTACCTCATATGACTTGAAGCCTATTCTTTGACACATTTATATCTAAGTATATTTCCCGTACTGATAAAGATAAGTTGAGGGGTGACTTCAGCAATTTGCAGTAAGGATCTATGATTGTTGCTGATTATAAGGTATGTTTTCATCAGCTATTTGAGTATGGTGCTATATTGATATAGACTAGGGTGAAGAGGATATATTGCTTTTCCTTTAGAATGAGGCCCAAGATTTATGAGACTATAGAGACTCTTGTTGCTAGTTTTTAGTCATTTTAACTATTTTTACATGCCCGTACAATGGAAGGTTTACTTTATAAGTTCATGGGGTAGAAATAAGAGACCTCATCATCACCGTAGATATATTGGTTTCGAATATATTGGTAGGGAATCAATTTTTAGGGCAGGTTTCCTCTATAATATTAGTATTAGGGATAGTCCAATTGAAGCATTTAGACCTCATATCATACTTTGGGTGATGGTACAAATAGTTACTGCTATGATGGTCAAACTTTAGGCCAGACTTTAAGTGGTACTACTTTTGGGGCATCAGGTTGTGGTGGCCATACATTTGGATCATCTCATTAAGGAAGACTGATGGATCCATGCTATAAGTGTTGGGATATGGTTCATATTAAAAATATTTCCCCTAAGGTGGTGCCGTTTATCCTGTTGCTCATCCAATTCCACCTATCCCAATAGTGGTTCCACCTTGTAGAGGTAGTGGAGCTCAAGGTAGGGATGCTCCTCAGTAAGGTAGAGCTGATGGTCTTGATGGAAGATGATAAGGTGGTGGTCATCATTGGTTTTATGCTATGCCAGGTAGATCGAAGGTAGATGCCTCAGATTCTATGATCACAAGTACTATTTTTGTTTTTCGTCAGTTAGCCTCAGCTTTTTTTATGCATCCTCTATGTACTCTTAGGTGTCTTTATATTTTTGCCCTTGTTAGGATTAGAAAGTGAGTTATGTCTTTGCCTTTATCTGTTGCTACCTAGACGTGATTATTTAGTAGTGGATCATGTTGTGAGATCCTATTTTGTAACAATTAGGGATTATGAGACTTAGGTTTATTTGATTTTATTTGATATATTGGATTTAGGTGTAATACTAGTCATTGAGTAGTTGCCCCCTCACAGTGCGGACATGGATTCTTATGCCAAAAGTATTACCTTAGTCATGTCCGGTGCATCCCTTGTGTGGCAGGGATCTGTTAGTCATGCACCGTCTGGGATCATTTCTTGCCTTCAGGCTAGGCAGTTAGTATCACGTAGTTGTTCGGCATATCTTACTTATGTTTGAGATTTTAGTATTGATAGTTCATCACTTGAGTTAGTACCTGTGGTTAGTGAGTTTTCTGATGTATTTTTGACCGACCTACCTGTCCTACCATCTAATCAAGATATTGATTTTGATATTGAATTAGAGTCGAGCACTAGAACCATTTTCCTTTCTCCTTATCGTATGACTCTGACTGAGTTGAGAGAGCATAAGGTTTATCTTCAAGACTTGTTAGTATGGGTTTTATCAGGCCTATTATTTTTTCTTGGGGTGCTTCCATTATGTTTGTTAAGAAGAAGGATGCCTCTATGGGTATGTGTATTGACTACCGATAATTAAATGGGGTTACAGTAAATAATAAGTATTTGATGCTAAGGATAGATGATTTTTTTATCAGCTTTAAGGTGCACCTATTTTTTTCTAAGATTGACTTAAAGTCGAGTTACCACCAGTTCAGGATCAGAATGGAGGAAATCCCTAAGATAGTATTCAGGACATGTTTTAGATATTATAATTTCTTGGTGATGTGTTTTGGATTGACTAATTCCCCGATAACATTATGTACTTGATAAACTGAGTGTTCATGACCTATTTTTATTAGTTTGTTATTGTTTTCATTAATAAAATCTTAGTTTACTTGTAGAATCTAAAGGATCATGAGCAACATTTAAGGTTAATGCTTCAGACTTTGAGCGAACATCAGTTGTATGCCAAGTTCTCAAAGTGTGAGGTTTTTCTTGAGTCTGTGGAATTCTTAGGAAATGCAGTGTCTAAGGATAGGACTATGGTAGACCTAACAAAGATTACAACGACTTGTGATTGGACTAGATCAACTTCTCCTACTGAGGTTTGTAGTTTTGTTGGGTTAGAAGGTTATTATAGGTCTATAGAGGGTTTCTTATCCATCACAACACTATTGAAAAGGTTGAATAGAATAGAGGTTCCTCTCAAGTTGTATGATGAGTGTGAGTCTTTCTTTCAGAGGCTTAAGGCTATTTTTTTTGTAGCTTTGGTGTTGACTTTTCCAGTTGAGGATTAGTGTTTCTTAATCTATTATGATTGCTTTAGGTATTGGTTAGGGTAGTGTTCTAATGCAGTAGGGTTATGTGATTGCCTATCCTTTGAGGTAGTTAAGAACTCACAGGTGCAACTACCCTACTCATGACTTATAGTTGGCGGTAGTAGTCTTTACATTCAAGATTTGGAGGACTTATAAGTATAGTGGGTATTGTGATATCTTCATTGATCATCGTAGTCTTTAGTATATTATGAGTCATAAAGAGAATAATTCAATACAACGTAGGTGTATTGAGTTTCCAAAGGTCTATGATATCTCTATTTCATACTATTCAAGCAAGGACTATGGTAGCAGATGCCTTGAGTCAGAACTAGTTAGTACGGGCAGTTTCACTTCACTTATAATTGAGAACAAATCATTAGATTAGGACATCCAGTCCATGGATAACCATTTGGTAATACTTGTTTTTTCATACTCCAGCTGAATTCTTTTAAGTGTTGAAGCACGTTCTACCTTGGTGGATCAAATTCAACAACATCAGTTTGAGTATTCATATTTGAGTGATTCATAACCAGTTGTTGAAGGGTGAGCCCCACAGAGCTTTATTAGATTCAAATTGTGTTTTGAGGTTGATGACCATATTAACCCCCTTGTGAGGGTTAGAAATTTCATTCAGTTTCTACTTTGTGAGGCCTATAGTTCCAAATTTTCTATCCATCCAGGCGTAGCTAAGATGTATAGAGATTTGATATAGATTCACTGGTGAAGTGGTATAAAAAGGGATATTGTAGATTTCGTATCTCACTGCTTGAGCTATAAGCAGGTTAGGTTTTAATATTAAAGACAAGTGGATTTATTTAAAGACTTCCTATTATCGAGAAGCGATGAGAGAATATCATAATAGACTCCATTTCAGGGTTTCCACATACTCCTCAGAGTTATGATTCAGTTGCGTGTTTGTCGATAGATTAACTAAGTCTTCATATTTCATACCGCTTCATACTTTTTGTAGTGCAAAGAAGTTAGCACAAATATATCTTAGTGAGTTTGTTCATTTTTATTTTCCATCATTTTAGACCATGGTACTTAGTTTACTTCTTAGTTTTAAAGGACTATCCTCCATGGTTTGGGTACATAGGTTTAGCCTAGCACAAATTTTCATCCTCAGATAGATGGTCATTCTGAGAGGACTATTCAGGTCTTGGAGGATAGGTTGTGTTCTGAATTTTTTTGGTTCGTAGGATCAACATCTAGCCTTTGTTGAGTTTTTGTAATAATAGTAATCATTTGACAATTCAAATAATACCTTTTGAGGCCTTGTATGGTAGGCAATGTGGATTGCCAATGGGTTAGTTTGAAGGTTTTGATTCTAGGGAGTTTAGTATAGACTTTGTTTGGGATGCTTTGCATAGAGTTTGTGTGATCCTAGATAGACTTTGAGAAGCCCAGAATAGAAACAAAAGATATTCTTGCCATAAAAATCGTGACATGGAGTTTGGTTGGTAATCATGTGTTCCTGTGAGTATCTCCCATGAAGGTCGTGATGAGGTTCTTGAAGTGGGGAAAGCTTAGCCCTATGTATATAGGTCATTTTGAGATCCATTGGCTTATTGTTAGTGTTTTTTGGAGTTATATTTTCCTTTGATGTTTTTTATAGTGCACCAAATTTACCTTGTATCTATGTTACGACGGTATATTCCTGATGAGTCTAATATGCTTTAGGTTGATACAAAGCAGTTTGATGAGAAATTGACCTTTATTGGGGTTCCAATATCCACTTTAGCTAAATATGTTGGGAGATTGAGGTATAGGGCAATTCCAATAGTGACGTTTTAGTGGAAGCACCACACCCGATTGAGGAGATTTCTTAGGAGACCGAGAGTGAGATGTACATGTAGTATCCATAGTTGTTTGAGCCTTTAGGTATTCCATTCTTCTGACTTTCGGGGATGAAAGTCTTTTCAGTAATGGATGTCGTAATGATCCTTTTGTCATTTTCATATTTTTATGCTCTTCTTACATCTTAGATCTTTCCTATAGTAGCCTAAGCAATTTATGACTTGTTGGGACCGTTGCTTTAGTTCTTTGATCGTTTCTTTAGGTTTTATATCAATTTCCCTTTTTAGAGCATTAGTTTTTGAAATTGTTGACTTTAGTAAATATTCTTTGAAAATATTCTTAGAATCGAATTTCGATAGTTCCGTTATCTTTAGAACGTGGATTTAAGTCTATATAGACTCATGGTTTGGTTTGAAGGCTTTTATTGTGATTTATCTTGTTTTGCATGTTTTTGGTGCTTCTGAGTTAAAAAGATTGTTTTCGGCTAACGTTTTATGATCAGAGCGTTGGATAAAAAAATATTATTGCACCATCAACTCCAAAATATGGAGTTTGAGTTAGGTGAGCTTTAGTTCAGTCCTAGGGGAGCTATGCTTATTTTGAGTTCTCGATTGGAATTTTTAAAAATTTAGGTTGAGGGTTGACTTTGGTCAACAACTTGCCAAAACGACCTCAGATCAAAATTTTGTCTGCTTTCCTGAATCAGGAATATTATGTCCATCTAGTTAGCATATTTTGTTTGACTTTTCAGTTTTTGAGCTAATTTCCAAATTGGTTTTGTTCCTGGTTTCCTGCCATGAACCAGTTGATGGTGCCCCTTTGATCCTTCTCGTGATTGCGAGCATGAAACCACACGATCTTGAAGTCCTATTTCATTATCTATGCAATCACGATATTAACCACGCAATCACGAGCCCCTCAACATGTGATCTCTATGAATTATTTCCTTAGGCCGCGCGATTGTGACCCCATCTTCATGTGATTGTTACTGTTCACAAAACCTCCTCAAAATTTCTATCATTATTTACTATTTTCACTTCAAAATCACACTTTTCTCCTTTTTCTTTTATGGGTCTTTGCATGTAAGCTTGGGTAACGTTGGAAATTTTTTACTATTAGTTTTTCTTCGATTATTGGTAAGATTTCACTCCATTTTCATAAAATTTCATCCCCAAATTACCAAATTTATTCAACCTTAATCTTAATTTTATTGATTGATTTTAGATTATTCTTAAATCCATTTGACACCAAATTTTGGGTATGTGTTCCTTGTATTGAGAGAAACGTGTTGATATCTTTTGTTCGTAGTTTTGAATTTTCGAGCCCACAACCCCATTTTGATTAAAATATTCAAACAAGCTAGAATGCTAGCAATACGGGTATCATTTTCTTCTTTTTAATAAGAAGATCATTATTTTGATTGTTTTATGATCATTGGGATATTTTTAGAGAAGTTTGAGCTGATTCGTGGTATTTACGAGCTTTATCTTCAGATCTCGGGTAAGTTATGGTTAACCAATCTTAGACATGGATTATATTAGAAGTAATTGTAGTATTTAGTGTATTTTTGGATTAGAGTTTTAGGATTGGTACCTTTTACCTCGGTCCGCTTCTTTTAGTCTGATTTTTTTGCTTTCTGCATCGTTATTAGTGATATTACTATAGATTACCCATTATGTCCCTGTGTTGGCGATGTATTGACTCTGGAAGATAGATGGAGATTTTTGGAATATCTATGAGTCCCGGATATCCATAGTTGGTTCATAGTTGTTGTAGTGATACCTGCGTCTGTGTAAGGCTAGCAGAATAGATTGTGACGTATTTGTTGTGATTGTGCATAATGTTATCGTAAAAAATAGTTTTATGAACTGGTTTCTATTATTTTATGGCCAAGAGCCCAGTACACATAGATTTTTAATCCCTACATGGCTTTAATGGCCTATTTTCAACATTGTATGATCAAAAGGGATATAAATAGATGGTTTTTATGGGATTTTGATGATAAAGGATTAAGGATGAACATTTCATTATTTTTGAACTAATACTAGACTAGGATGCACCCAAGCACTAAACATTGAGTTTTATATTAACCTTTAGACTCAAATGAGCTGGACATAGATTTTGAGACTTTGTACTATTATGTAGACCTGTTAGAGGTCTGAGTGCGATTATGTGATTCATGAGTTAGTGCGCACGCCTCCATAGACCTTGCTGATCTAGGATAGTGAGTGACCAGAGGAGGAAGGGTATACAAGGGAGTTTAGGTATACGGATATGCGTGCCTTTGGTTGGTCCTTGGTGGACCTGTAGTTACCGATGAAGGAGCATATGGTATTTTACTAGAATAATCATTGAGTCTGTGTAGGGCCAGCAGAATAAATTGTGATGTCTATGTTGTGATTGCGCATAATATTATCGTAAAAAATAGTTTGTATGCACTAGTTTCTATTGTTTTATGGCCAAGAGCCCAATATCATAGATTTTTAATTCTTGCGCATGACTTTGATGGCCTATTTTCAACATTGTATGATCACAAGGGATATAAATAGATGGTTTTCATGGGATTTTGATGATAAAAAATTAAAGATGGACATTTCATTATTTTTGAACTAATACTAGACTAGGCTGCACCTGAGCACTAGATATTGAATTTTATATTAACTTTTAGACTCAAATAAGGCTGGACATAGATTTTAAGACCTGGTACTGTTATGTGACCTGTTAGAGATCTGAGTACGATAATGAGATTCATGAATTAGTATGAATTCTGCACACCTCCATAGACCTTGCTGATCGCGGATAGTAAGTGACCAGAGAGAGGGGTATATAAGGGAGTTGAGGTATACGAATATGCGCGCCTTTGATTGGTCCTCCTTACTGGATCTGCAGTTACCGATGAAGGAGAATATGGTATTTTACTAGAATAATCATTTCATTCTGCATAGTTCTATCCTAGTTTTTTTTTCCAGGCTGTACTCTCTGATCGTATGAACAACGGAGGGTTTGTCTTTACTTTTGTGTATCCCTAGGTTCTATGGACATTCGTTGAGTTTCTATTTTTTTTATTAATATATCAGATTTTGTATTAGATGTTGGTTATTTTATTCAGGTTTTCTTCTTACTTAGTATTACTTCATTACTTGTTGATAGTAGATACTTTATCTTCTGCCCTATCATTGAGGTTACTAATATACCACCCTATCTGCTTTCTTTTATATTTATCTGTTAGTTGATCATAGATTCAGGTACGTTTCTATCTCTTTTACCCAAGTCTCCATCCATTGTTTAGCTAGCTTTATAGACATGTTTATCAGCTCTATGTTCTATTTAGCTTGTTTCCTTTGTATACGCTCTACTTGTTTTTTTACTCCCGTGACTTAATCCTTCACCATATGTCGATTTACTATTCTTATTTTTTTTATATGTGCCCAGTTTCCCTATGATGCGAACTTGGTACTAGGTTGTTTCAGCTATTTGGTACTCATACTACACTTTTGTATCTTTCTTGTGCAGATCCTAGTACGACTCAACGGCGTGGATAGTGAGATCGTGCTTGGACTATCCTGATTCTGATGTAGAAGATGATTCCTAGCATTCAGACCTTATTTTACCTTTTCCCATTATCTTTACTTCTTGTTTCTTATGTTTCAGAGACAGTTTATATGTTTTCTATCTGATACTTGTAACCATGTACTTAGTGGCTTACTTGTATCAAAATATCAGATTCTGGGTTTTTCTTTTGTTTTATGTTATTAGAACTTGTTTATTAGTTAGCTTCCACATCTTTCATCTTTTTCATTATTGTTTATTTTTTTGGGTGGTTCATCTATGATGGGATGTAGGTGTCCTCATTATCAAAGAAATCAGGTCTTGACACCTGCACAGTTCAGCCAATATATAAATAGTTTTATATATTATTTAACTTTTTATTTAACATGGTTCATAGAACTAGTGATCCAGGAAAGTTGTTTACACATTTTAAGTACATAGCTATCATTTTTCTTTTTGATTAACTATTCTATCTACATTGCTATGATTGTTCTTTTAATAGCTATATATTTTATAAGGAAATTTTCAGTCTACGGGAATAATGGTAGCCATTGATTACATTAATAAATAAAAATCTTTTAATCATGTTAGTTTATTTGTTCTGAGAGTTTCTAATGTAAATTTCCAGTCATTTTTTAATTTTAGTAATGGTGATTTTTTTGAATCTAATATTTAAATATATTTCTGTCATGACTCGATTTCTCAAATCATGATGGCGCCTGCCGACCTCACCTGTAGGCAAACCAAACATTACCCCGGAAAGACAATTAACAAGCCACGACCAAAAGTAAGAAAAAATTCAAAGTAGGGGAAAGAAGAGCTGAAGAGAAAAGAGAGCTTCAAACATATATACACAGCGAAATAATCCCATTCCCACGATATGGTATCACAACACAAGATCCACTGCTATACAGAGTACACAGGAGTACAAAAAATAATATATACAAGTTGTCTCTGAGAATACAAAACTGACTGTAATTCAAAAAAGGAAATGTAAATAAACTTCGATCGACAAGAGCTCACCCTATGTCACTGAAGTCCATAAGTTGTGCACGAGTATCTTATGTCAAAGGAAACAATCCACACTAGGATCTGCACTAGGAAAGATACATAAGTGTGGTATGAGTATCAATTGTCAAAACAACAGGTAGTAGAAATTCTATGCCGACTGGGCGCATATAAGATATAAGAGCAATAAATAACCAGATAAGCAAGGAAATAAGTCACAGAAAGAAAACACATAGCGGAACACTAAAGTGCTAGCTGTCACAAAGTAAGAACAAAGAAACGCAGACAAATAAAACTAGCCTAACAGTAATAAGAGGTAGAAAAAAAAAAAACTACAACATATTGTAGTCATTGCATAACCAACACATAAAGGAAAAAGGAAGATAAGGTTGTGAGTTGCTACCCTCAACAACAGAAAGGGGAAGGAGATATTTATAGGAATAACATGTAAAAGCAACCTCAAGGTAAGAATAATCAAGTAAAGCTAACAAATGTCTAATAAAACGAATACGAATAACAATAATCCTATATAAAACTCCAAGAGCCCCTATAAGCCCAGCAGGTACAAACAAGTGAAAACTAAATCCCCCAATCACCTATAAGATTGGAGAGTACAACTAGACAAACAAAAATCAAACTATGCAGAATAATGCTCGTGATACAACATGGACCTCTTTCTGCATTCGTAGACCCAGAAGTCCGGGCCCATGAAAGTCCTCGATTGCGTACCTTTTCTTCGCGATATATCCCACCTCCAACATCTGTCGTCCGTATTGGCAGGGCCGATGAGTGTCCTCGACCGTATACAACCTCTCTTAAATCTCAAAGAAGGTGACCATACTTGAGTTCAGTATCTACAAAGTAATAGTACCCAGTTTCCAAGCTTAAAGCCGGGTCTAAAATAAGTAAAAAGTAGTAATGTCGGGAGATCGATTCCGACCGAATAAAAAATATATTAGAAAATTCATCTTTAGTTCATATTAAGAAAAAATCCTTTAAACCATCAACTTATTATTCTTTTTAGCCAATTATTTTAAAAATAATTCCTCAAGGCCATGCAAAGTTTGAAATTAGTGATAATGGGTCCTCCACCCAAAATACAGTAAAAAGTTAATGTAGGGAATTATTTCTTACTGATGCCATGAGAATACACATCCAGTAGATCCACGATCATACTATTAGCCCTGCACATGCTCCAAAATCTCCTAAGGAGCTCAAATCACAATCAATCCCAGAAATCAAAGAAAAATCCCACTATGGTAAATAATAATATCCAAAGCCATCACATGGCCACAGCTAAGCAACTCTACGTTCTGTCGTAATTATCAAATGAAGATATGGAAGAACCGAAGAAAAAAAAAAAAGCGGACCAAAATAAAAAATATCAAGCTATAAAATCTTACCCAACGAATAACTATTATCGTAATTATATTAAATATATGTATAGTCTAAAATTAATAATATGTAGCCTACTCAAAGCTAAACTCACAAGCACAAAACCGAAGCTATAACTCCCACCGGAAAGCTTCCAAATGGTGCCCCATTAAAATATGAGCTTACATAACTTAAATAGCTAATAAATTTTCCTACTGTTGATTGAGTTGAATAATTTTTTTCTAAAAGAATTTAGCGTAAAAATGTAACTATGCATGTATGCAGATGTTACGAAATTGAATTTTTAGAAAAGAATTTGTTTTGTCACTTTTATACACGTATCCATGCCTAGTTGTAATGAAAATAAAAGTTAAAAAGTTATATACATCTAGGATACTTATATGTAACGTACTACACTATTCTATAATTAATTATCACTTTTTCATCATATGCAACCTTATGAAACTTTTTCATCATATCCACTTATTTCGTGTCGAGTCCGATACACAAACATACTCCAGTATTACCTAAGTTCATAATAAAATAATTATAAAATTTTAAATATATCATAATTAGTAAAAAGTTATTTTAAATAAATATTATTAATGATAACAATAATATTTTGACATAATTAGATTAACCATTCCCATTAAAATATTAATAGATTATAATATTCTAATAAGCTATTACAAAAAGATCTGAACTAAAGATTTTATTAATAAATATTTAATACATCAATTATTAATTGAGTAATCCTAATATAGGCGGATATTGTTAGGGAAATGTAGAAATAGTACTTCAAGATCCATTACGTATTCAAAGACTTTTGTTCTTTTTGTCATCTATTATTTTTAAACAAATCTTTTTGATTTTTAAAAAGAAATAGGTCGAGAAGGTTCAATTGGACGAAATAGATTTCTAAATTCCTAAATTTATCGATATTAGGTTATATTTCAAATCCAATTAAAATCGAGTTTTTCAAATCACGTGTGCTTTTATAATAAAACTAGCTCTAAAACCGGAAGCGGGGCATAAACTTAGAAAAACTGCTCAGTTAACCGAATAAAAGACCAAGTAAATCAAACTCGATATTCTTGAGCTGATGCAATTGTCAAATTTTGAATTCGATGCTCCGATCATTGAAAATTGATCGAAGTCAAACTTTCAACTTCAATGAACATTTATCCCATCTAACGGGATAATAACACTGAAAACTCCCAAACCCAAACCCAAACCCAAACCCAAACGAAGGGTCCAACTAGATCAAAATCTAGGTTCTAGAGCGAATGGAACTATTGGAACTGAATTCCGAGCTAGTCTTCAAAGATGTTGATTAAAGTCAATGATTTCTTAAGTTAAAACTTTAAAACAGAAAAACTCCCATAGCAACTAAATAAATTACCAGAGAATAAAATTACCAGTCCAAGCAAGTCATAACTTAGGTAAAATAGCTATAGAAAAACTCAAAAATGCAAATAAAATAAAATAAAATAAACACAAAAACATGAAGA
>JBDJHY010243464.1:0-20372 GCA_039654485.1 Withania somnifera
TAGTTGTGTGTTTATATAAACAGTGAGTAGAGGACTATTAATCCCTAATCATAATTTCAACCCCGAAATCAACAATTAGAGAGATAATTATGCTTATGGAAATTCAAGACTATATATGTATGTGTGCAATTCCATAACCCTAGAACGGTTGCTTATATCTATAACACTTGACTGTTTCACCCCAAGTCTCATTTACATATCTGTAGTTACATTAGCATACTACAGAACTATCCATTCCTTCTATTGTTACATTCAATATCATTATGTATTAAGTTCCTTATAAGAATCATTTGCGACACTAATTCACATTTCCAAGTCCCTGTCGGTTTGATATCAGGCTTGAAAGAGCCACTATATTACTTGTTAGACCACGTATACTTGTGTGTGTACTGGGAAGACAACAGGGATGCATAGGGGGTCTCTTATGTTTATTGGTGGGAATGTTGTTGTATAGTACTCATAAAAAATACCCATATCAAGATATAGTCAGGTTGAGGCTCCATGTACTTCTCAAAACCATGTTTGGTTGTGGCTACAAAGATATATGGAAACCTATCATAAAGACCATCAAGATATAACCTTTTCTCCTCAATAATGGTTCTCCCTCCTAGAATCTTCAAGTGATGCAATCATTTGTTGCCTTTTTAGGGGGGGAGGGGTTTCCAATCCTTTTCTTTGGTTCACGGCTAGGAATAGGTAGTGGGCTGTAAATGGGGGTAGCTGACCCATCCTCAACTTTAACTTCTACTTTTTTATTTGATTGGTACTCAAATGATTTGGGTACCTGATCCAAGTAGGAATTAGTGTAAACCACATTTTCTTTTTCCTCTACCGTTATCAAGATTTGATTGAGTTTGTTGGGCTTGAACCATACTCACCCCCTAATGACATTGCAATGCCTTTGTTTCATGGGGGTTGGGTCCATGAGGGTTACATAGAATGTTTCTTTGGTGCTATTATCTACACATGAGATCAATCATAAAAAACCAAAATTTATTAGTGAAAATTTAGGATTCAAAACATGCACAGAGTGTTAGGCTAGCAGACACTGTTCAAGAGACTGCAGACAATCAGGCCCAATGGCGGACATCCACCATCCTCACAAAAGTAGGATTTTTTCTAACTTCTAGGATGGTTGTATAGACAAGGGATTGTCGTGCCTCATAGTGGGAAGCTACCGTATTTGTGGTAAACTAATCCTATTTGCACTTTCACCCTTTGACTTGGGAGGACTCGTAGAGATCCTCTGATCGACATGGAGGATAATTTCTGGTCCCAAGGTGCAACCCAACAAAACTTTTACTCTATATTCTCAAGTATATGCATAAAAACCGTACTTTCAACAACAATACCAAAATACTAGGCCTAAAAAGGAATTTGGGCAATGCAATACCACAAAGCTCATAAATATGCAATAAAAAGAAATAACCCACACTCCTATTTATGGAAAATGAAACTATCCACATGAACAAATTAACACATAGATCTAGAAAAATATATGGGGTGTTTGAGATTCGACAAATTTCAAATAAAGATCATATTTTTGAGTTAAATTTTATGAAAATAAGGATACATTAACATCTTCATAAGTTGTAAGAATAAGACTCCTTGAAAGCAGATGACTTTGGTGTGTGAAATGTTTAGGTAGATGAATGGGTGCAAGAGTGATTTTTGGGGGGAGAGAAAGGTGAGGGAAAAATGAACTCCCTGTCTTATATTCACCAACCAATGAACCTACTAAGTGCACTATATGGGTCATTGGGTTGGGTGGAAGACCGCCATGAATAATGTTTTTCTGCCAAATATTTTTTAAACTTTGAATAATTGTTTACTCAGAAGGTGGTACGAATGATGACAATCTGCAGAGTGATGAAATAATCAACTGGTTTTCCACCAAAATTCTAGCTTGATTAAGAAATTACCAGAAACTCACTTCTTAGGTGATGGTTCAAACAGCGACCATCCCGTGGGTGAGCCAACAGTTCGTTGGTTGTCTGTTGTCTACAATCTTGGTAGAACAAGCATGCCTAACTTCTCTTCTCTATAATCTATCTAATATGCACATTAAAAAAACGTTATAGAAAAATAACATAAAGTGAGCCTAAGATTTCCTCCCAAGAAGAACCTCATTTAACTTTTTTGCACGACGTAGTCGTCACAATGTGCTTTAGGCCCCACCAAGGTACAAAAACTCAAATTCCATGACAACATGGTCATACACACAATAATTCTTCAATATTTTCCTATTTACAATTAAATTTTAACCATAATTACCACCCAATTCAATAGCTCCAACCTTTTGGACTTCAACTTTCCAAAGAAAAGCTAGAGTCGAGAGTTAAATAATAAGACATCATCTCCTAGCTTGAAGTCCTACTTGAGTATTCTAGATTCATGCCATCTTTTCATCCTCTTATTATAGATGGATGAACTTTCATAGGACCTCTAGTGGAACTTTTCCATCTCATAGAGTTGAGCCACTCAATTATTGGAGGTGTCCCCTTAATCCATGTTCAATCTTTATAGATCCCAAAGAGACTTGTCTTCAAGTTCAACCAATAAGTGACAAGAATTACCATAAACCAATTGATACAGATACATTTTTATGGGGGTCTTGTAGATGGTGTGATATGCCAAAAAGGCATCATCCAACTTTCTAGCACAATCTTTCCAGGCGACACTCACCATTTTTCAAGGATACTCTGAATTTCCAGGTTTGTGACTTTGACTTTCCCACTTTATTGTGGGTGATACGAGATCACTACCTTATGCTTGACACAAAAATTCAAAAGTAAGACCCCAATTTCCCTATAGAAAAAGTTTGACCCTCCATTACTAACGATGTCTCGGGCCCTGAACAACTTTCATTGTTCAAAAAGGCTAGAGTGTAGACCTACTTCGAAAAATAATAAAACACAAAAAATATGTATTTATTACCATAGAAACTCACAAATGGGTCCATGAAATCTATGTCTCATTTATCAAACAATTTGACTTCAAAATGGGTGTCAATGGTATCTTATGATGCCTTATGCTTCCTCCTTGCATTTTCCCTTGGTGACATGCCCTCACCATCTCAATAGAATCTTAGTGGAAAAATGGGAAATAAAACAACTTTGGAAAACCTTATGGGATGTTTGAATCCCATCATGATGTCCAACAAACATGGATGCATGGCATCTCTCAAGAATTGGCCTCTTCTTTCCATATCGGATATGTATCGACTGATCATCCCATCAACATATTATATTAAAAATTAGGGATCTTCCCAAAAGTACCATCTAGAATCCTGAATGAATTTTTTATTATGGTGAGAGTTCATTCCCTCGAGCAACATCCCGCACACAATAAAGTTGGCAAAGTCAGCATACTATGGTGCCACTTTACTTAAAACAACCAGCAAGTTACCATCTAGGAAGGCTTTACTGATCTCACATTCACCCACATCATACTTACTAGGCTCAAGCTTCTATAAATTATTAGCCACTTGGTTTTCACACCTTTTGTGATCCTGTCTTTATAATCAAATTATTGTAGGAGGATAATCCATCAAATCAACCTTGGTTTCCCCTCCTTATTAGCCATCAAATAATGAATCACGGTGTGATATGTATGGACAATCAAAATTTTCCCCTAAAAATTAGGCTCTAAGCTTTTCAAAACCAAATACAAGGGCCATTAATTCTTTCTCGGTGAAAATATAGTTCTGTTGGGATGCATTCATCATCGAGGCAACATAATACACTGTATGAAAAAACTTTTCTTTCTTTTGACCAAGAACCACTATTAAAGCTAACCCATTTGTATCACACATCAATATAAATATAATTGAATGATTAGGGGTTATGAAATAGGAGCATGGTGAGCTTCCCTTTTAACTGAGTGAAAGCCTCCAAACACTTTGCACCAAAATTAAATTTATCTTCATTTTCAAGAAGCTTATACATAGTAGAGTGATTTTTGAGAAATCCTTTATAAATCAGCAGTAGAAACCCACATGGACTAAATATATTTGACTCCTTTCACCAATGTATGAGGGAGAAATTTTTAAATCACCTCGACTTTGACTTGATCAACTTGGATTCCATTCTCGAAGATTTTGTGGCCAAGTAAAATGCCTTCCTTAACAATGAAATGGCATTTCTCTATATTTAGCACCAAACTAATGTCCACACACCTTTTAAAATCCATTCTTAAATGCTCTAGAAACTCCTCAAACGAATTACCAACCACTGAGAAATTATCTATAAATATCTCAATAGTATCCTCCACCATGTCTGAGAAAATGGATAGCATACACCATGTAGAAGTAGGGGGTGCATCACACAACCTGAAAGACATTCTTTGAAAAGAAAAGGTACAATAGATACATGTAAATATTATTTTATCTTGATATTTAAAAGCGATCAAAATTTGATTATACCATGACTACCCATCAAGGAAACAATACTAACCCCATCTCGCTAAGCGATCTAACATTTAATCCATAAAGGTCATGGGGAATGAACCTTCTCGATGAAAGCATTAAATTTATGATTATCTATACAAACACACCACTGGCTTACGAGTCTCAATATCACAAACTAATTCTTTTCATTCCTTAACACAATCATCCCCCATTTCTTCGGGACACATAGAACTGGGCTTAACCAAGTACTATTTGAGATGGAATATACTACTTCCCCATCAATCGATTTTATGATTTACTTTCTAATGACCTCTTGAATAGGTTTATTAAGCCTTATTTGGTGCTAAAAACTTGGCAAGAATGGATGACCCAAAATAATGGTCACATCAACTTCAATATCATAATCCAAGATCAAAAATTCAACCGAGAAAGTGAACTTGTTGACCCTACAAATACATCATACAAAATTCCAACCAGTTGGTTAATTGATCGGTCTGCCATTAGGAGTATAATTGTTATTTTCTTAGGATAACTGAGCCCTAATTTCTTCTAGATTGCAAAAGGCATAAGTTTAATGCTAGCACTCAAGTCACATAGAGCCATTGCACATTTATGCAACATAATAGTGCATGATATATTAAAGGCCCCAGATCCTCTTTTTTCACTACCAGAATTATTTGTCATGATGGGGTTACTATTATGTGAGACTTCAACAGTCTCAAGATACATAAATATTTTCTTTTTCACCAACTCCTTAATGAAATTGGCATATCCCGAAATTTGCAAAAGTACCTCAATCAAGGCTTATTGAAGGAAAAAATCTTGAACATTGTAAAAAACTTTTGAAATTTAGAGTTATTAGTGTCTAAATTCAAACATTGAGTAAAAGGTGGTTTTACCTTTGAAAATCACTTATATGGAGACTTTGTATCTCCTTCTCCTCACTAACATTTTTAGATTGCTGAGAAATCACATCTCCTTTATTTGACTCCATGGGCTCATTTTCCTTATCCAATGGGGACTCATTCTTCTTCCAAAGTGACTTGAACCCATATTTTCTTGGGTTTTAGAGGGTCACCAACTCCCACTTAATGATTTTGAATGCTACCCCTAATATTATCTCCTTGGATCACCTTACCACTACAAGTAGTCACCACCATACAATGGGTTTTGTCTTTCTTTGGGTTCACCACTGTGTCAATAAGAAGTACCCTCTTTTGCCTTGGATTAAGTTGGGATGACATTTGGCCCATTTTTACTTATTATTTATTGATGGTTGTGGCATGGGATGCCACAAGTTGGTTCATGGATGATTAGTTGCCTTTTATTCCCCTAATATCTTGATTCATTCCTCCTATATCTTTATAGGTTCCATCATCCTTTACAAGGATTAGGCCGACATGGTCTCCATTTAGTCATAGAAGAGGAACTTCTATCTTGTAATTCTTTGTACCATTCATTAGAAAAAATATACCTATCTCCATGGTTCTTCACTTTCAACTAACGGTACCTATCAAGAACCTATTTATCCCTTTTACTCTCCCTGTCATACCAACTTCCTTCTATGTATTTTTTCAACCATAATTCCTGGCTTTTCTTTGATAAGCCAATTGATAACCCACCCCTTGGCCTGTTAAAAATCGAACTTTATCATCATACAATGCAACAAACTTTTCCTCGTCTTATAATCTAGCCTTATGACTATCCACGACATTAACACTCTTTAGTTGGACACCCATCACATGATTGGTAAGAATCTCCATTTAGGTCATCATCTTTTCTATATTTTCATCTCTCTTTATCTTTTTTAACATTGTGGTCACTCAGGGATGAAGAGAGAGCACCCCTTTCCACCTAAACATCTTGAGTAGGCCACACTCGATTGTTGGTATCCATTTTATCAAATATGAAGAAGCCAACCAAAATATCGTATTTACCATGGAACCTCATGCAAGGTTATCAATAATGTTCTTATTTAAAGGGCTCAACGCTCAATAAAAAGTTTTCAATAAAACTATATTAGACAAATCATGCATTGGAAACCTAGTAATAGCCTTTTTGAACTGGAGCCACACCTCATGCAATAGCTCATCATGCATAGGCTAAAAATTTAATAAATCATATCTATGTTGAATTATCCTTGAAAATGGGAAACACCTTGCAAGAAAGGCCTCCTTAAGCTATTACTAAGTATTGATTGATCCTTGAGGTAGCTCCCTCAACCCAAATGGGGGTTCCCCCATTAAAGAGAAAGGAAAATCCACAACCAAAGAGACTCTTAGGAGATGTTTTTAATAATAAAGGGTTGTACACTTCAACAGAACTCTTCAAATGGTAATGTTCATCCTCATGAGGTAGCCTTCCAAATAATCTCTTCATATGAATCAAATATAGCATAGTAGAAGTAATGTGAAAGACAACATTGCTTTCCATCAGGGGCTAGAGAATTTCACTTGCCATCCTAGTGTCGGGCATGGAATCCTCCTCCTCGTGACCATCCCAACCAATTTATACACTCATAGTAATACTCTAATCTATGAGTTTTCTTCAAAGAAAGCACCAATAACAAATAAGATTAAACAAAACCAATAACACTACATATATGAAATAAAACACTACAATAGTGAAAACTATGTTTCATTCCCCGGCAATGGCACCAAATTTGAGATGCTCAATAACACTTAGAAAGTGTATGAAATCTTCTTCAATGTATAATTACCCAAAAATATTTGGGGTTAAATATATGAAGAATGACATTGGTTTCACTAAAGAGGACATATGTTTCACTAAAGAGTGCATTAGTTCACAAAACATAGATGATTGGGCTTTAATTATGCCAAATTTAAAATTGGGGTCTTATTAAAATAATGATTAAACGGTTTTATTTTCAACATTAATAACTTTTTTCACTAAGTTTCACTGCTCAAAAAGTTTGAAAACAATATCAAAAGATACTTGGTAGTGTTCTTTGTAAGGGGGCAATTACATGCAATGATGTTGAGTTTTAGCTTCTAAGTCCTATTAAAGAGTATAAGTATTCTATATTCAATGTGCAATAGGTATATCTCTATCACCTACTACATAAACCAATATTAATTCTCATGAACTTGACCAAGTTCCACTCAAACCAATACAATAATTCTCCTTATGTATTTTATAATAATTCCTATTAGATGATAGAAAAGTATCAAATCGATTACAAATCCTATGTTCATTCTCATGCCAAATAAGACATCAAAGAAAAAGAAAAAGACTAAAACCTCATGCCAAAATTAAAACTTATCTTAGCTACTAAATCAATACTCACAACACAGAATTTAGGCTAAAACATCAACACCCATAGCATTTAATCATACCATATCAAGAACATATCCACAATACAGAAGTTTATCCAAAAATGGATAAGAAAAATAGCAATAAATAAAAAAAACCATATAACTCAGCCATAGGAATGTCTAACCCAAAAAGTTCTATTGCAATAAATTCAAGAGTGCTTCACAAAATTCCCAAACTTCTCACTTGTATACTGTTTTATCAAGAGTTGGCTCAGAACATGAAGTGTAAGGTTCAACATCCTTATTTGAGTTAAAAAATCCCTTTTATACACTGTAAAAATAAGAAAAAAAATAATTCAAAGAAAGGCCTAGCTGGACTAAGTTGGTTTCGGCCAGGTAGGACACCAGTCCGCCATTGTGGGCCATGTTCGTTGGTATACGTCCATCAAGTATGGTAGTGGTCTGCTGGGCTGAGTGCTTAGAAACCATTGGTTTTGTTCCATCTTTCTCTTTGAAAACAACACACTAGGGACGCAACGGTGGTATGCCAACAGGGATTGAAATCCTCCAGGTTGACCGCCGACTCTCTGATGTTGTCCTTTAGCCTTCTTTTCATTCTTCTTCTACTTGTTTACCTATCCTAAGTATCATTTTGAATCAAAATTGTGGACCAAAATAACATTAAATTGTGATGTTTGACTATTGGGACTTACTTTTTCTTACTAAATTATTCAAAATGAGTGGAAAAATTCAAACTCATCATACCAACATAATATTTCTTCAAAGCTAGAGGCTTTTTGGATTAATTGATTATGATTACCATGCCCATTTCGAACCAACATTTTGTTTCATCTCATAGATTTGAACAAGATATTGATTACCTGTTGTTACAAGTTTTGTTAGTTTTTCTCATGGATCTAGTTGCACTTATGTATGCATACCATGGGTTAGCTGGGCTATTTGTGGTTCCAAGTACCAAGTCTTATCTAGTATGTAGACTTAGGGAGTTAATAATTTTTATCAAAGCACAGACTTCAACTATTCTAGGGTGTGTTAAAAGTTGCATTGAGTAGAATCCTCTTTATAGGTATAAAGCATGCAACACATACAGTAGAGAGTTTAAGAAAAATTTTCCTTCCTTCATATTCTACATTATGCGATAGTGCGGTCCTTTGACAAAATTATATAGATTTATGAGTTCCTCCAGTCCCATAAATATGCTTCATAATTAAGGTTTTGGAAATTATAAAGATCCTATAGCTATCTATGTAGTTTTTTCAAAAAACAAAAAGCCCTAAAAGTATATAGTTTGTAGAAGGTCCTAGAGGATACCATTGGTGAATTCAGGCCTACTGATTTGAAAATGTGCTCCCTTATCTAGATTTATTATGCTATCGAGCCAAAGTAAGATACATGTCTTGACAGTATTTCTCAGATCATGAAGATACCTACTATCCTACAAGTAGGAGAACCAACCCTATAGACTGGAGCCGAAGTAGAGGGCTACTAGGATAATAATGGGATGCACAAGAGCAATAAGATAAAGTAAAAAAGAAAGTAGATGAAGTTAAAGGTGCAGAATATCCTAAAAAGAATAAAAAAACCTCCCCAATAACACAAGTGTAGTATGAGTAAAAGTCTCCGAAGCAATAAGTAGCTAGTAGGCTTTGGGGGCCCACTAGACACATAATAAATATAAAAGCAGTATATAAATAAAATACAAGAAATAAGGTCACAGAAGAAAGTAACAAGCATGGAAAGCTATCCAAGAAAGGACATAAATGGGGCATCGTTAATGCTAGCTAAAACACATAACAGGAACTCAGGTACGAGTGAAAGAACATCCCTGAGGTCATTGTAACAATACATAAATAGCTTAGTAGTATCAGGAAACACAAATATCAAAGGTACTAAAAGGAAATGGGTGGTATGCCAGTAACCTCAAGATACAGAAGGAGATGATACAATAAATCGATCCATACACAAGTAACCCATTGGATAAGGATAATCAGCAAGTAAAATAATATGACTAGCTCTAATAGTAAGTAAATTAGTAAAAGCACATTAAACCCTACCAAGCCCCCAGAAGAATGGAAAAGTATACAGAAGTCACTCTCACCCATCCAACATCCCATACTACCAGAGAGTACATATAAAAAACAAGTACAGAAAAGTAAATACAAACACAATGATGCCAATATTCCTGTGCATGCTCCTTCTCCGGTACCTGTAGGCCTAGCAGGAAGGACCCATGGAAGGGCTTAACCTTGTATATCCCTACTCAGTCCTATACCCCTCCTTCAGTCGCATGTAGCCTAGAGGCTGGGTCCATGGAGGTATACCAACCGCATACAAATCTCTAGCGTCATAGTAACCTCATATCCCAATATCATTGAGTCTTAGGGAGTCTCATATCCTAGCATATATTTCCTCAGTGTAATGGTATAATCATGTCATAATCTCAGCAACTCAGGGCAACCCACACCATACTATAATAGTATCATCAATGTCCCAAACAAGCATGCATGATAAGTATAGAAAAGTTGCACTCACTACTGATCAAAGTCGGACACAAGTGTCACCGATTGTACTCATTACCGAACGAAGTCAGATTCTAGTCCCAGTATAACTAGTCAATGACAATACCTAGTGCTAGGGTGTGAAACCTAGTCTAAAACAAGGAAAATGGCAATACTGGGTGCTCGGTGCTCAATTGAGTCTAAAACAAGTAGAAAATGAATTATGATGTTATTATTATTAGAAAATCCCTTTTTATTCTAGTATGAATATAATTTATAGACCCCATATTGAGTTTCAAGGTTATAGAAAATCGTTCTAGGTTGACTGTTATTCCTCATAGAAACTATACTCAACATAGACCCCATATTATGATATATATTTATACCTCTAATCGTACCTTCACAGTTTATTTTGATATGTATTTTCTATAGTGATTCCATTAATAATGTCGTGATAAGATGGGAGCTAGTGGATTCTTTATTAGTAATGGCTTTAGTGTTCGTGTATCACCTAAGTATTTAACTACAAATAAAGAATGAGATAATACGTAGTTACAGGGAACAAAATGATGAGATTTATAGGATATGTCACTTCATGAATACATAAAATTATTGATTATAGTGATGATTGATTAGATCCATAGATAATTTTTCTTCAAGGAAGACATTAAGAGAATATAGTGATAATCTTGAATGTCATATTTGTAAATGTGAAGACAATAAGATTAGGTGGATAGTGACTCCTTAATTAGAGCATTAGGTTGGTTGATGTTAGGAATAAGTAGTGATCTTGGGTATATGGAATATAGCATTAAGTGGCTTATACTAGAATGATCATATTATTAGTGCTTTATACCTCCAATTTAGTATTGAACATGGTAAGCACATGCAATAAGGATAAAACTCTAATAGCTACATGTACCTTTGCAAGAATTGTAGGATTAAAATGATAAAGTACACATTTCATAAGAGTGAATAATTTGAGGATGTTGTTAAGCTTGAAGGTTATAAATTAAATCACTTAAAGAAGAGGTGGCCATATTCTGACTCCATGTTCAACAAATTCATGTTTTATGTATTGTATCTCCATATTGAATAATCTGTATGTCCAAAGCTACATTTATGTACCAAAATAAGTTCTCCAAGTCTATGATATTTTTTCACTCATGACTCATGCTTGTGTATTCTTCAGCAGTTAGTTGTCAAACCTTTGTTGAAGTAAAATTTAGTCCATCTAGAGGAGAATAGTTCTATGTAGTCAAAGAACACAAATTCATTTAAGCTCATATATGTTCCTTCTAGTAGAGACCTTTATTCAAGGTAATTACCCTCTCATATAGACATTCATAGAAGTTTGTATGCATAATGTTATTATCTTATGTTCTTTTGAACATGTTCCTGTTATATATGCTAAGTATAGTTCTAACTCGTAATATGAGTCAGCCCAATTTATGTTTTAAAGTGATGATATTGATAGATAAGTAGAGAATGATTTAATTCATATTCTTACTACATTTTTACCAATCGTTAAAGGACAAATGATCCCTAGGGGAAGATATTGTAACACCCTCAAAACACTTAAACTAAGGTTTAAATCATATGTGGTTAGATAAGATCCTAATGATTTTTACTTGAACCTAGGTGTCAAACTCTTTCCCCAAGTCTATGAAGAGTAATGGGTGTGAATTAAGGTCTTAATTAACCCTTAAGACAAATTTAAATTCAAAGCATTTCTATCTTCTTAGTTTTCGTATAGGTTCATGCATTGATAAACTTCAAATGCTCATATCTTATCAAATATGAAGAATTATGCGTCATCCAACCTATTAAATCAGATGTCTTTGAGTCTAGTTTCTAATGGAATGAACCATTTTGGGTCTCAACTAAAATTTAATGAGGTTTTATTAGGATACTATCTGGTTAATTTTTATGGATGGCACCAAGTGCCATTAAGAAACAGGCAGAGGAGGAAAAAGAGTAAAAATGGTTATATGGGGGGTACCTATTACTATCCCTTCCAGACCCATGAAAATCCATTTTCACCTATTTCCTCAAAGGAGCTTTTAGTCATTTCCCCATTTTCTAACACATAAAATAATGTATTTTAGAATGTACAAAGGGGGTATACTCTAAATTATCAATTCATTTTCATTCTTAGAGATTAAATTCACAAAGTTACAATCAAAGTTCTCTCTATCTAACCTAGGGTTCACTCTCTTCAAGACTAAAGTCTCAAGATCTTCCCATGATTTTTGTCCTAGAATCATTAAAAAAAAGATTCCATACCACCCTCTATATATAAGACTATTCATTTTATGAAATTCAATTTTATGGTTGATGAGTTGTTAAGATACCACTTATTTGCACTAAAATGGTGAAAAAATTCTTGTCCCCTACCATTTTTTTCGATTTTTGATTTAGTTAACTTCTCAGTTTTTGAGTCAATTTCATGGAAAAGGGTAAAAAAGGAGGAAAAGATAGCCAAAAGTACACAAGTTTTGAGATGAAGTCAAAGTTTCAGTCTCATCACTAATCACCAAACCCCATTGAGGACAATCGAAGCTCACATCCTTCTGCTCCACTTGGCATAAAATCATCTTAGGCATTTTGGAAAATGTGTTGGATATACAATCAAGATGGCATACCACCGAGATTACCATCTGTCAAATCCATTACTGTCAATGATCAATTAACTTTCTTCCAAACTCGATGATTAAACACCCAGAAGGAGGACCTTGGAGCCACCTGGCAATACTCACTTATACCACCGGGTCAGGTTTTTAGCCCAGTTTATCCTCATTTTAAAAGAGTATAAATGCTAATTTTGAACTTGTAAGCCCATCATATTTTTTCTTTCACACTCTTTACTATAATTTTTATTGAAAAACCTTGAGCTAAGTAAGAAAATATTTCTTTGGGAGAACTTTTTACAAAGATATATGCAAAACTTCGTTGTACTCATATTTCCCATGGCGGGATTAGAATCTTTAGATGTTATAATATCTTTATTTTCATCTATGTTTTGCTAAATCTCTTGCTTAGGGGTGTGTATGCTTATGGGTTTTGAGGAAGATTTCTGGGTCTTGGGTTTGTAGCTTAATGACTATATTTTGAGCATGGGTTCACTAATTATTCCATTTTTTGTTGATTACATGAGGTTACGAACTCAAGTTCATGCTTAGATATCTTGGTTAAAATAAGAATGAGACTTTGTATTGATGAATAATTAGGGACATCAATTTGGAATTAAAATCCATCTAATGTGTAAGCTTTGAAATAAGAAGCCTAATATGAAGTAATATGTTGTTTGGATAATGTGCTCATTTTGTTGGAAATTTAAATAGGAACTAATGACGATCGATAGAGATAACTATTCATCATGGTCATAACCTAGTTTATTCATGATTTTACATGCAATTTTTTCTAATACATAATTAGCCACACTGTGAATTCAATCTCTATTAGTGCAAACCCCTAAGACGCTTTAACTTGTTTAAAACACTCATTTTATTTGAATTTCAAATTTTTATTGCGATCTTAACTTTATTAACTCAAATTGTAGAACTAGATTATACCCCCCATTTTTTTATTTCTTGTTTAAAAGAATCATCTACTATATGACAAGTGAGCGTTTACACTCGTTAATGAAGCTAAGTCCTTTCACTCCTATTGGGTATGATGTTGATGTCTGTCGGGAATGTTTTATCTTAACAACATCCATTGGTGTTTAATAAAATATTTCAGCATTATCAATTTTGGAGCCATTACTAAGGAATAGAAGTCTAATTTCAATTTTTGTTAGTGCTTTACTTTACTTTTTTGTTCCAATTGATTAAAGATTACTTGGTTTTCTATTGGCAACTTTTGCAGGTGACAACATGAGCTAAAACGGTTATGGTAGTTTGTCCATTGCTTGAGAAGAATATGAGGGACATGATGATGATATGCCTGACACTAGGGTAGCAAGTGTCATCTTCTTCCTCCCGCAGAGAGGAATGTTGTCTTTCACGTAATGAGTACTATGATCCATCTTATTCAAATAAAGGGTTTATTTGGTGGTTTGTACACATGGATGCTCATTCTCACTTGACTAACTTTGTCAAAGTGTGTACTCCTTTTATCATTGCAAACTTAGATTGTGGCTCTTCCCTTTTTCTTTGACAAAGGAAGCCACAATTTTGTTGGGGGAGCTTCCTCAAGGGTCAATTACGACTTGGGAAGAATTAAAAGAAGAATTCCTTGAAAGATTCTTTTCATCTTCGAGGATGATCAAACTTTGAGAGGACATAACAAATATTTGGAGAATTATGAAGAGCCATTGCATGAAGCATGGCTCCATTTAAAGAAAGCTTTGACAAGGTGACCTACATATGACTTACCCGATAAGGTGTTATTTTCAACACTTTATCAAGAATAGATCCCTTTGAGAAAAACAATTGCCGACAATTTATCACGGGGGTCCATGATAAACTCAACATTCTGGTTGGTTACTCTCTTACTCGATGAAATAGAAAGAAAAAAAGTGAGTGTGGTATATTTGGGATGTCGCGGTTTTGAGGGATGCTCCCTCCTCATCCCTGAGAAGCCATAATGTTAGGAAGGAGGATGAGAGATATGAAAACATGGCCAAGTTGATGACTCAATTAGACCTCCTTATCAAGCATATGATAGAAGGCTGAAAAAAGAATTTCAAAGCCATGACTAGTAATGAAACTAGGTTTCAAGAGGAAGAATAGTTCACGACATTGCATGATGGGGAGATTCAATTCCTAATCAGTTAAGGGGTAGGTTTTGGGTTGGCCTACTAAAGTCAATTCTGGAATTAAGGTTGGAAAAAATAAAAAGAAAGAAATTGATATGATTGGGAAAGTAGGAGAGATAAAGACGTGCTTGACTGCTATCATTATTGGAAATAAAAGAACCACTGAGATAGTACATTCTACAAAATTTATGGACTAAAGATTTAGAAGTGCAAGGTTCCTCATCAATTTCCAAAATGGAGGTTACGTTAGCTACAATCCTCGAAAACGTAGATTGGCTCGACAAATAAATAAAGGGAATGAACCAAGACATAAAGGGAATTATGGGTGACCTATCCTCCATGAATCAATTAATGTCATCCCATTTCGCCACTATTAAGTAGTAAGAAGTGTAAATGGGCCAAATGTCATCCTAAACCAATCCAAGACAAAAAAAGGTATTCCCAAGTGATACAGGCGAAATTGAAAGAAAGTCAATGCCTATCATATGGAAGAAACCACACAGAGGGGCAAGGTGATCAACAGAAATGATGATGGGATTAGTGTACCTAAGCATGAGATTGAAGGTGAGCCAACCCAACCAAAAAAAGGTTTGAGGTTAGTTTGGATAAGGATGAGTCCTAATTGATCAAAGAAAATGACCCCAATGATTTAAAAGAGTGAGCATGGGACTGACTCTCAACAAGAGAAGAAGGATAGTAAGGAGAAGGCATATCAAATTTTCCCATCTAGCCATTGCAAAGGTGAAATTTCCTTTTCCTCAATGATTGAAGAAAGATAATGACGACTCCAAATTTGAAAATATATTTCATTATGTTCAAGAAGTTGTCTATGAACATTTCTTTAATTGAGGTCCTTTTGAAAATGTCGATGCCCATTACATGAGCTATTGGTGACAAAGAAATAGTGTATGGATACCGCCCAAGTCTCAAATAATTGTAATGTCATTATGATAGACAATTTGGTTGTGAAAAAAGAGGATCCGGGAGCTTTCACTATACCATGAACAATCGGGTTGTATGAGTTTGCTAAGGACATATGTGACTTGGGCACAAGTATTAATCGCGTGACATTTACAATCTATAAAAAGTTGGGGCTGTGTATACCTAAGCCAATAACAATGAGACTCTTAATGGCAGATCGGCCAATCGTATGGCCCGTCGGTATTTTGTATGATGTGTTGGTGAGGGTAGACAAGTTTATTTTTTCCATCATAATTTATGATATTGGATTGTGAAATCTATGTCGATGTGTCCATCATTTTAGATAGGCCATTCATTGCAACCAGTCATTCTATGAGTTTGTTTCATGGTTGTGTCGAATGTGCCCTTACAATTGTGGATGAACTTTAGGAATGGAGACTAAACGAGGTTCTATGAACTTGATGAGGCCTTAGAATAATGAATGGGGTACTTCCCATGAGTTATGCAATGGACTCGAGAGAGAGGTCTCCTTGAAATAGGCTACGGACCAGATTACGCCTTTAAAATAAGATGAATAACTTTATTTGTGTATTAATAGATAATTGAGTTGATTGGTAATGACTTTTTGATATTTTACCGATATGGAATTTGATTCAATTTCTGTGGAACTCCTGTTTGATGAATAATTTCATTATAATTGTTGGTATTGTAGTGTTTCACAAATTGGAGTCATGATGATTGTGGTTGGGATAGTAGGTTATTCTTTATTATTTTTTTTAGTGTCATGCCATAGATACTTGCTGAATACCCATTTTTTATTTGGTACTCATTCACTTGATTTCTACAAACATGTAGGTGCAAAGTCTAGCGTGGTTTGATTATTCTCCCTTCAGATCAGTCTGAGGATAGATATATCAAAGAGTTGAGGTAGTTTTTTATCATCCTATAGATACCCAAACTATTTCATCATGTATTAAATCCTATTTGAGGATCCTAGACATTTGGGGCACGCGTATTTTTCGTATATGTACTTCTTATGTTTAGAGGCTTGTACATAGTGACACTGGTTTTTGGGTGGTTTTATAGATGTATTATTCTATTGTACCTTCTTTTCCTCTTACTGATTTATTATTTTCTTCATTTACCCTTATAGAGATATATAGAGCTACCTGTCTAAGTGAGTTAAGGTAGGTTTCATCATTACTTTGGATTTTGCGTCGTGATAAAGTTGAGGTCTATAGAGATTTCAATGGTGAAGGTTTAGTGGAGGGATCGTCCTATCGAGGAGGTTACATAGGAGATCGTGTGAGTTGTTGGCTTATACACAACTTCTTGTTCCTTCAGGTACTTCTTTCTTCTTACTTTTAGTTATGGAAGTCATTTTAGTAGTGGATGTTGTAATAACACTTTTGCTTATATTTATGATATTTCATTTTTCTTGTATCTTAGACCTTTCCTGTATCGTCTTCAAGTCATTTATGAATTTTCAAGACTGGTGGTTTGGTTTATGGGTGGTTCATTTGGTTGTTATGTATGTTCCTTATTTTAAAGCCTTAGTTTTTTATTCATTTGCTCTAGTAAACATTTCTTGAAAACAAAATTAGAATAGAATTTCTACAATTTCGTTAGCTCCATAAAATGATTTTAGTCTAGGCAGATGCATTGTTCGTGTACAAAAGCCTTTGTTGATATTTTATCTTATTTTATGTGATTTTAGTGTATTACAGTTCAAAGCTTTGACTTCAGTCAACTTTTGTTGATCGGTGCATTAGATGTAAAATCTGAACGTGCCAACAGCTCTAGAATGTCAAGTTTGGGTTAGGTGTGTTAGTTGTTCAGGTACTGGTCATTCCAGGGTTATTTGGAGGACTCGGTTGAAATTTTAGAATATAAGCTAATGGTTTACTTTACTAAATATTTTTCTGAAACAATCTCGGATCGAAATTTCTTTGCCTCTTTGAGTCCAGAATACTTTTTCATATAGGTAATATATTTGGTTTTTTTTCATTGGGTTTAGAATGCATTTTGAGTCCCCTTTTTTCTAAATAATTTTTGGTTGTTTCCCATTATTACAACATTTCTGGTGAAGCATTCATTTTTTTATTGCAATCAGGATGTGAAGTCACGCAATTGCATTGCTCTACTTGATTCTTCTATGGGATCGCGATTCTAAAGTCCCTTGCTCTTTGCAATCGCGATGGTCCTTCAAGATAGTAAGCTCATGTCACGTGATATTGATGAGTAGACTAATCTTTATTTGTAATTGCTACACTTATTAATGCAATAGCTAAATTTTCCTAAAACCCTGAATTTTCTTTAGTTTTTTACTTCTAAACTCAAACATCCTCCATTTTTAAACCTTGGGGTTTTGCATGTGACCTTGGGGAATGTTTGGTATTCAATTTCATCATCTTTTCTTTAATTGTTGGTAAGTTTCTTATCTAATTTCACTTAAATTGATCTGCAATTTCCCAAATTTCATCAACTTCATTCTTCACTTTATTTATTTATCTATCTTTATTCTTGTCTTATTGTTACTCTAAATTTTTTGTATAAATTCCTGTTAATATGATGAACACATTGATACCATTTATTCAGAGTTTCAGGTTACCAGGCTTGTAGGCGCCTTTTGACTTAGACTTTGACCCCAGATAGAATCATAGCTTTATGGGTATCGTCTGACTCCTTTTAACAGGTAGATTGTTATTTTTCTAGTTTTGTCATCATTCGGTTCCTTAGGAGCATTTTGGAGCTGATTGAGCTATTTTGTTGGTGTTTGCAAGCTTTCTTTTCGGATGTCAGGTAGGATACGGCTTACCGATTTTAGATTGGGTTTGTATTTGAAATAATAGTAGTAATTAACTATTCTTGAGTTGGGATTTTTGTCGCAACCCAATTTCTGAGGTTATAAAGGCACCTATATCTCGTTGTAGAAGAACTACCCAACAAGAACAAAACCTTATATCCAGTACAGATTAAGTTATCATTAACCCAAAACCTGATAGCTTGTACAAGAGACACTAAAACCTGCTATTCAGTGCAAGAGTGACTAAAAGAGTGCAATGCCTGAAATGAAAATACAATGCCTGTCTCAAAAGTCAATAATAGAAAGAGATATAGGTAAAGGGGAAAGATATTCTCTGGATTCTAGAATCCATCATCTACCTTAGCAACCTGTACCCAAATCTGCACCAGAAGATACAGAGTGTAGTATGAGTACGAAAAGTAAGGGTACCTAGTAGAAATCATAGGCATTCCGGGGATATATATGCAATAAAAGAAGTAAGTAAATAGATAAAACAAATAAGCCAATCAAGTATCACAGATATAGAGAGAGAGCTAATAAGATAAAAATAGGTAATAAGTGAAAGAACGTACTAGAACCCATTCTCAACTAATAAAAGATGCAATCAAATAATAGATATGGTGGTATATCAGTAACCTTAATTAATGAAAATTGAAAGAAGGTCTAATTACAACATATATAATCAAAAACATAGAAGGGATCCTGCAAGATATAGCAAATAAACATGTAAAGGGATTCGCAAGATCTAACTAGTAAGAATAAAAGGAATTCTGCAAAACTTAACAAGATAGTGATAATATCTCATAACCGAAGCAATAAAGGAATAACCTTAAAAATACCTTATATGAATAAAAATCACAACAGGAATAAAAGAAAACCCTCCGGTACCCTATCCTACTGGAGAGTACAAACAACAAACAACAATAACAAACAAGATATGCGGGATGATATAAAGCAATAATTCAAAAATAAATTGGTATGCTCCTCCCTCGATCTTGGAGCCCAACAGGTAGGTCCATATGGAAGGTCACGACCTGTATACCTCTCCTCCTTCATATACCCTTCCTTCGGTCAGCCGCAAGCCCAAATTGGAAGAGTCCATTGGTAGCCGCTGTCACAACCTGATTTCTCAGATTATGATGGCACCTACTATACCACCTGTAGGAGAACCAATCCTGTAGTCCGAAGCGGAGGACTACTATATCAAAAGTGGAAAGCACAAGTATACTAGACAATAGATAAATAAAGTGGAAGTATAAAGAATAAACCATACCCAAAACCCGGTATCAGTGTAATACAAAACCTCTAAGTAAAGAACAAGAAATCAAATGTCTAATATAATTATATGTCCGGAAAATACATGGAGATCAATATCAATACTAAAGATAAGTTGGAAAAGTTGGATTCCAAGCTCACCCTAAGTCTATGAAAAGTAATAGAAATGCACGAACAACGGTATGTGAATCAAGGTCGGGCACCTGTACTCGGATCTGCACATGGAAAGTGTAGTATGAGTACAAGTTTTTGAAGCAACCCGTATCAAAGCTCAGTAATTGGAATATTATAAACAATAATATTTGATAAATCAGAAAAAAAAACACTTGTCTTTTGAACAAATTAGAAGATCATATGATATATATTGGCTTTGTAGAAAAATAAAAAGACACTATATAAAGCAAAG